>CAJNDV010022559.1:41457-57463 GCA_905221635.1 Symbiodinium sp. CCMP2456
TCTACGACCCCCGCACCCCCTCCCCCACCCTCCGCTGTCCCCAATATCTCTTTCGTCGCAGCATTCCTGTTCTCTCCTCACAGGTCGAGCCGACCAGACGAGGACTCTACGTTTCAGTTTTTGTATTTTGCGTCTTCTACAAGACTACCACTTCAAAGGCTTTAGCATCCCTTCATTCGGGTTTTGGCTTTCGGGTTTGGCACGGGGTTAGTAAGGTCTGATGCACTGATGCGGTGTCTGGGAGCTGCTAGATCCCGCAGCCCTGTGCAACTTAAGCCTTGGCCCCGCTGACCCCACATCACGTCAACGTGAAGCCTTAATGTCCCTTTCCGTAATATTATATATATATATATGTACACAGAGAGAGATCTGTTGTAGATGAATGTACGATAGTTTAATATACCTTTGGAGTTCCCCTGAAGCATGGCTGGACATATTATTGAGCCCCAAAAGCATTAACATCAAGAGCTCCGAACACGAACTGAATTCCTGCATCTTTCGTCAACCTTATCCTGTGAATTTAGGGTATTGGGTTTAAGACTAGCCCGGCCCGAAACCGCTATGCCTTTTACCTGATCCCTCACACCTTCCGCCATAGTCTTTGCTCCAACCGTCCTGATTCCTCCTACTTTTTCCGTGCAGAAAATCGAAACTGGCTTTGGTGGTGCTTTCCGTTTGCAGGGCACAGTTTCAGGCGTCGGGGTAGGATTTTGCTCGTCGGGACGTCGGATTTGTGCCGTCGGGATCTTGGGCTCAGCGTGTCAGACGAAGGGCCGAGCGTAGAATCCTGGAATTTCCCCGCAGCAGAGGCTACCTGTTGTCTCCATTGTAGTTCCTTTGTCTGATTCAACCAATTATATATTAAGGATTCTATAAGCCATCCCCCAAAAAGGAACTAGAATGGAGACTATAGGTAGCAGCGGGTTGAGGGTTTAGGGTTAGCCTTGGAAGTCCTTCGGGGCCACAGGTAATACATCATCAGTATTGGCTCAGTAGTATATAAAAAGAAATCCTCAAATGTGCGGATGATTCAGGCTTATAGATTCTTTTGTACATCTGAACTCCGCCCTTTTAAGTCTTGGCTTGCAGACACACCAACTGCAGGACGTTCGGCAGAGCCTGACGTTTGGTAGGGTGGAAACCCGACTTGCGGCCGCTCCTCAACGAAGGACCCTTTCGATGTCGAGAAGTCCACAAGGGTCGGAAGAAGCGTCCTCCAGGGCTTGGGACCCGAAACCCGTTAAAGCCTTATAAAGCCCAAGGTGCGGCCACCTATTTAGAAGTCTTGAGTTTAGGACTTGCGTAACATGGGTTATGTGGTCTTCGGGGGATTCAGCGTCTGGACTTCTGTGTCACCCGATGCCAGCTCGCTCCTTGCTTAAACCGCCAGTTGTTGTTGTCATGGAGTTGAAGCCATTTTCCACGGTTGCAAACTTATTGCTAGATAGTCTAAACCTATGCTAGTTTGCACCGTATCGGCAATTGGGTTAGACGCTGCTTCTGTGCCCCAGAGTCTTGGAAGCGCAACGTGATACACTCTGCTCAGCGGCGTGCACGATATATATATATATATATAGATATACAGTTAGTTAGATAGATAGATAGATAGATAGATAGATAGACAGATAGATACAGATATAGATATACATATAGATTTAGATATATACGTATGGATGTATGTATATATGTATACATATATATATATATATACACGCATAGGATGTAGATCGATATAGATCCATAGGTGTATATATATATATATATGTGTGTATATATATATATATATCCACGCATTACGACGCTGGCATGGTGGTGCTGGATTCATGGCAGTTCCCGCGCTGAAGGAAGGCTGCTACGAGAGACTATATCGTGACTAGAGCGCATGACAAAAGACCTCATCGCGACTAGCCCTCGGTTTGACTCCAGCCGATTTCCTTCCCGAACAACTGGCGGGTTGCTCTGTACATTTCCGCGTCACTTCGGGTTTAGGGTTTAGGGTTTAGGGCCGCCATCCCTTTGGACGGGAGTTCAGAACCAGAACAACCCCCCGGTTGCCAGCGGGTAGCTGGGCATTTAAGGACAGTATGCAGCTGAGCATAAGCTCGGCAAGCCGGAGCCCTACGAACAACATACAATCCATAACAGTCTAATAATAGGAACATGTAAGATGAGATTTTGTCTTTTATTTTGTTATACAGCAGTATATTATACCATATTACTATATCATACATCTGTATATTTTATATGATATTATATGGTTTTGTAGGATATTATATGGTAGTATATTTTATTACATTGTATTATATTATATTATACATCAGTATATTGCCAATCACTAGGCTTCTGCATTTGGTCTTGGACTCGGCTCGGGTTTAGGATTCGGACTCTGGGGTTTTTGGGGCTTGGGAGTTGGTTTTACAGGATTTCGCGGTTGGGATTTCGCGGTTTGGGGGGGCGGGGGTCGCCTAGTCTACAAGTTCCGAGTCTTTAGAGGAGTATCAGTACTAGTTTCGTGCCTCCATTGTTGATCCACCATGGTTGCAGCCGTTATCGCGGATGTTTGCCGTGTTATTGCGTAAATCTGTATTACAGCATGGTCGTCGTGGACACTCAGTCGCCACAAGTCTGTAACCGGATTTCTGCGGATTTGGGGCACGTGATTCTTCGCACTATTGTAGTCCTCGCCGCGTCCTCTCCGTCCTGCCATTCAGCAGAATCTGACACTTTAGAGTTTTGGGTCCAGGTTTAAGATCTTTTGATTTTCACCGAAACCCTGCACTAAGCCCTGTATATGTAAACGTGTGGAGATGAGTTGATACATAGCCCCCGAACTCTCAAGCATTATAAAAAAAGGACTGATGCGAACCGTAAGCCTGAGAACCCTGCACCCCTCAGTCAGATCGGCAGATTCTGATTGTAGCTGCTTCCGGCTTGCCGGCTTCTGTGACGCCAGAAAATCTCCAAGCACAATGGCATGTTTTAGGGACCCAAAAAGCACATAAGCATAAGCATTTTGTAGGGATATCCATACGTTATTGGGCTTCATTGAAAGGGGATTTATATGGGATTTCCGGATCCTAATTTTTGCTTATGTGCTTTTATTGGGCCCTAATGTTGAAGGGTAGTTCTTCAGCTCCGTTTTGGATCCTCAAAAGGCTACGTCGCTCTTTTGATAAGGATGGCGAGACGGGGCCCAACTGGCTGCGTGCATCCTCCCCATTTACACCCCCGAGCTGAGGCTGCTCGAAGTTTTGGCTTCTTTGTGGGGTTTAGGGGTTTAGCGTGTCGGGTTTAGGGGTTCAGGGTGTAGGGTTTAGGGTTTAGGGTTATAGGGTTTAGGGTTTAAGGTTTTTGGGTTTAGNNTTCAGGGTTTAGGGTTATAGGGTTGATGGTGTTCAGAAACCAGGCGGACTTGGCAGGCTTGACAGGGGTATGGCCGTCACAAGAGGCTCACTGGTGGCAGCTACTGCGTGCTGGTCTTCTGCAAATGAAGGTTTCTGTAGTTGTCACACCCGTTAACAAATGTTACTGGGGTCTCAAACATTCCAACAATTTACCACGGTAGACCATGATATACTAAGTATCATATACTAGAATACACAACAGTATACTGCAATAAAATAGTTAAGCCTCAACCAGGCTATGATCCCTGGGCCCTAGGCAAGTAAAACTCTTCTTTTGCCGGAATGTCTGGCCCCCTCCATGTTTGAATTGTCACCCCGTTGAATTTGTTTTAGCAATTCCAACATTGCGTCGTTACGGGGCAGCGGTTGTAGTAGTCTTCGTCGTGCCGGGTAACGGGGTGAAGGGGCGGGGGCGGTGCGGGTGTTCGTCGTGTTGCTGGTATTGGTGGTGGTGTTAGTGGTGGTGTTAGTGGTGGTCCTGGTGCTGGTGCTGGTGCTGGTGCTGGTGCTGGTGCTCTGGTACTGGTGCTCTGGTGCTGGTGCTCTGGTACTGGTGCTCTGGTGCTGGTGCTCTGGTGCTGGTGCTCTGGTGCTGGTGCTCTGGTGCTGGTGCTCTGGTGCTGGTGGTTGGTGTTTTGGTGGTTGGTGGTTGGCGGTTGGCGGCATTGGTGGTCGTCGCACGGGTGATCATCGGGATGGAAGTAGTAGTGGCAGTGGGGGTATTGGTGTTAGTGAGGTAGTAGTGGTAGCGGCGGCAGCAGTAGAAGTATACAGGAGCAGGACGAGTAGTGAGTAGGGTAGCAATTGCTTCGCAATTGGAGTAGGACGACTAGGCATAGGAGCATGTAGGTGCACGAGGAGTAACAACAGAACCACTTGTCGTTGTGTGAACAGTAGTAGTGAATTCAGTCCTTGTCACAGTCACAGTCGCGGGAAGTAACACTAGCATAACGCTGCTTAAGAGGAGAGTCATGGTTTGTGGTATCGGAGTTTCAGAGAGGGCCGAAAGTGCCGTAACTGAAGGGGAGAGGCCTAAACCTTAAGCCAGAGTCTGGGGTGTTGCGAGACATCTTCTGTAGGTCATCATGGCAATCGTTGCAGGATTTCGAGTTTGGCTGATGAGCACAGGAATAGTCTTCCTCTTAAAAGCAATCATACTATTTGTCTTCACCATCGTCATCTTCACAGCCGTCGTCATCATCGCCATCATCTTCATCAGTGCCATCTTTGCGACATAGGGAATCATCATGACAATCACCCTCCTCGGGTTAGCATCAGCACGGCCATGACCTTCTTGATCCCTTTATCCGGGTGCTCATGTTAATCATCCCTGCCATCGTCATCATCTCCACCCACCAC
This sequence comes from Symbiodinium sp. CCMP2456, assembly GCA_905221635.1. Lineage (NCBI taxonomy): Eukaryota > Dinophyceae > Suessiales > Symbiodiniaceae > Symbiodinium > Symbiodinium sp. CCMP2456. Next base: position 46,221 of record CAJNDV010022559.1, read on the forward strand.
AGCATTGTCATGATTTTTGCCGTCATGTACACCTTCTTCGAACATCATAATCATTGTCATTGTCATCGCGACGAGTATTCTTGTTACAATCATACTGACTTTGCCACTGTAGTCCTTATCGCATCCGTCGTCTTGAAACTGATCTGAGTCGTCTTATCATTCCCCATGGGCGTCAGTACTATCACAGTCTCTCCATCATCGTCATCATCACCGTAGTCATCACCATCATCATCATCATCACTACCATCATCACCATCATCACCGTCATCGTCGCAAAAAGCTGCGTTCAAGGACACGCTGGCGTTTGTCCAACCTCAGCATGCTATGCATATAGTCGTGCCAAACACACTGGCGAGCCGAGCTTGGGATCTCCTGCATTTCCCCTAAGGGTCCATGTACTAAGGTAATCCCAAAAAGGAACTACTATGGGGCCTCTGGGTAATGTAGCCCCAAGGGTCCATGTACTCATATAGTATATACTTTAATCATTAAAGAAGTCCCTATTTAGGTACTTTGGGGCCGAAGTATAAGCTATTTAGGCACATGGACCCTCAGGGTTCGGTCCCGTTCGAAAGCCGCGAAGACAGCAAGTTCAGCGTAGGTGAAACTGCTGAGGGCGCCAGAGCACAACCCACTTAAACCCGAAAGCTTTCAGCCCTAAGCATGCGGAAGCTTGCTTCTTGAGGGCTTAGGACTTAGAGTTTGGGGTTGAGAGTTTCTGGTAGAGCAGAACTTGCTTCGAATCCTTGCTCGGTCAGGACCAGGAAGGTGGGCCGTTATCAGGATTAGGGCCCACGGGTTGGATCGAAGAGCCTCGGGTTTACGCTTTTAGAGTTTATTTATAGGTACAAATCTAAAGGTCAGATTCGATGGGCCCTAGTCACATGCACCTGGTTGGATCATGGAGTGATCTGATCACAAGTCTTTTCTAAAGCCAGATCCCATCACGAGTGTCGCTGCAACAGGTTGGACCAGCATTAAGGTTTTGCACACAAGGTCCCCGTGGCCGTGAGGGCTAGGCGCCGGCAACACGGCAGAGCTGGAGACCACTAAACCAACATGAGAAACTTAGGTCCGAATCCTTGTTTTAACTAAGGTGGTCGTTTGATCAGAGATCCGCACCAACATAGCCATTCTTGCCCGCTCTGGCCGGACCCCCCGTGCTTGACCTGTAACCCTAAACGCACTCCAACTGTAGAATGCAGCGTAAGACACTTGAGCATTCGGCCTGCTTGTGCGATTGATTTTGGAACCTAGGTAGGGCTTTGGGTTAGGATTGGTACTGCTTGCCAGAAGTCCTCTCCATTCAGCAGTTGGTGTAGATGTGAAGAAGTAGTCTTGTCCTTGAAGTTCTTGGTTGGCCTGACCAGATAGAGGGGTGAGAAAAGAAGGTCCATTCCGGGTCATGGAAGAGAGCTAGCAGCTATATCCGTGGACTCTGGCAATCTTTGCAGATGCCGTGAGGCCATTGGCAACGCCGAATGGCGATGCCTGGCAGACGGGGAGGGGTCTTCAGGTTGTTTGGTTTGCGGGTCCTTGTCAAGTTGTCAAGTTTAGTCGTGCCAAGAGTTCCAGCATAGGTAGTTGAACTGTGCACACGTCGGTTCAATCTGCAACCTGGCTGAGTCGGCATTGTTGGCAGTGCCTGTGCAAGACGGTGTTGAAGCTGTTGTCTGCGGTTCGGGTCTCCGACATGGTCCTAGCAGCAGTGAAAGGCTGAGATACATTCTCCGTTTTTAGTGCTTGTTGAGGCGACTCTGTCAGCATCGGCTTTACTAGTTGTGCACTGACGTATGTACATCTGAAGTGTCGTTTCCCGAACTTTGTACCCATCCCTGTCAATGCGATAAGCATTTGCACATTTGGAACCATGCTGCCGGAAGAATGCTCGACGTAGGCTTGCTGACCGGAGCTCGCAGCGAGATGCGAAACTCCAAAATAAGCACCCAACAAAACAAAGCCGAACAAACAAATACACACACACACACACATTCAACACATGCATGATTACGTCTTACGTGCATGCATGCATGCATGCATGCATGCATGCATGCATGCATGCATGCCAGCTCAGTGTCGTCAAAGCGTATCTGCGTTTGTCCTGTTTCTGCCGGCCCAAAACCCCGCATAATCATGGAATCATAGGGTATTCAGGGCAATTCCTAGAACAGAAACATGGCCGGCAAGACTTCCCAAGAGCAGCCAGAGACCGATCAAATCTGACAGCATGGAGCATAAGACACTCGCTGCTGCCCTCCAGAGCGTTGCAGCAGTGTGGAAAAGAGATTGATCCTACCTCCTCAGTTCGACGATGGGTTACTATACTCTAAGGGTTCTATAAGGGGTCTATGAATAGTCTCTCAGAGTTCTATGAGGGTGCGATAAGAGTTCTACGAGGTGTATCTAACGGGCCCATAAGGCGTCTATAAGATTCGGATGATTCATCGCGCCTGGCATGCTGGCTTCAGGGTTTGCACTTCGGGCTGCATGTTCGAGGTAACAGGGTTGCTGGAGTTCCGGATTTCGGGGAGGATGGAAAGTGATCCCTAAACCCTGGACTAGGTTCATCTGTTTGTATATTTATTGTAGAAGTCTACGGCCAATGTATTCTTATGGGTTATGCAGGATTTTGTTCGTGAGCCTTGGACCCGAACTTACAGGCTTTAGGGCTGAGGTTTGCAAGGACCTTTGATTGCTACCCGCTGCCTTCATAGAGGCTAGATTGAGTCGGAATCCTCAGGGGTTCTTTCATCCCGTGTCTGCATGACTTCCCAGACCCCGACTCCTGAAAACAGCCTTTTCAACCATGAATCTGTTCAGCCGGCATTTTAATTCTGGGATGCCTAAGACCTGTAAAGGTTTTTTGCCCTGTAAAGCTTGTAGGGCATTAGTTTGTTCCCCAGACCCTCTTCAAGCCCCTGCTGTATTCATCCCGTCTATCCCTTTCTAAACCTTATAAACCCTAAACCCTAAACCCCTAAACCCTAAACCCTAAACCCTAAACCCAAACCCCTAAACCCCCTAAACCCTAAACCCCTCCTTCCGCAGCTCTTCATTGACTTTCTCGTGGATCGCCTGGAGCGGGGGCCCCGTCGTGTTTGCCGGCCTTGGATGCACCTGAGAAGCCCAGGACTTCCATGTGTTCCGTAGCTTTTGGGGTTTAGGGTTTAGGGTTTAGGGTTTAGGGTTTAGGGCTCTAAATTCGGATCCCTCTTTAGCTCCCCCCAAAAGTACGGCACCCTTATCAAAAACGGCCCTAAAAGGGACACGAATTTAGATCACTATCCACGTAGAGGTCTGATTACTCACGCAAGCTGCATAATTATATAGACTGATAATTTGTCACCAAAACCGTGCCCGATTGATCCTTCAATGCGAGAGGATTTTGGATTCCTCAGAGCATCGGGGGAACCGCCCTGCGACTGGTTACTCTTCTTCGAGCCCTACTCTTAAGGATTCAAAAGTCTCAGGGTTAAGGCTTTCAGGCGTTAGGGCTTTGGGCTAAAAGTCTTTAGGGTTTCAGGGGTTCGGGTATCGGCTTTACGAAGTCAAAAACGGTTCAGGGTTTTCTGGGGTTCAGGGTTCTCTGGGGTTTAGGATTACAGTACAGAGGCTGGTGTATCTTAACAAGAATGCATTTTGGGATTGATCCCGGTACCAGGGATTGTCCAGGCAATCGCACAGCGAAGTCATGACCTTGCCTTGCATTGACGAGATTTGGCTTTCGAGTTCGAGATATGGTTTTCCTTGGCTGCCCTCGTTCCTACAGCTAAGCCGTAGGCTAAACCCTAAACCTTAAACCGCTTCAGATTCTTGTCCTCAAATTTCGGGGTTCCTCCAAATAGTTTCTCTACCGGGGCTCCCTCAGGCGGAGTGTTGTTGTCCAGACTGGTGAAAGGGCACTACCAAGCAGGGCCATAATTTGTTCCTAGGCCATAAAGGCCTATGCGGGCACCTTGAAAGCATGTAATCATAGCTAGGGGGGGTACCCTAAACCCCAAGCCCTAGACCCTTCAGCAAATCTTCGATGCGATGCTCAACCCAGAAGTGAATCAGAAACTACACATCAGGGTTTAGGATTTAGGGCTTATGCATGCCTATTGGCAGCAAAAATATCTTGATGCTTCCACTGACCCTACATCTCACGCTCAGCCGGAAATCCTGACCCCGAACCTGCCACCGTCGAGGGGCCATCAGATGGTGATGGTTCTTGGCCTCGAGGCTTTTGCAGAGTTGCTGTCATGACTTCACGGTTTGGGGCTTAGGGGTTGGGTTAGGGAGCAATTATTCCATGCACGAGCCTCCCAAAACAGGCAACACGAGGCGTAGCCCCCAACAAATCTGCGTTTCCATGTGCATGCGACCCGGCTGTTGCAGTACTCGTCCATAGTAGCCCCTTACAGCAACCGCTAATCGCAATCCCCGTTGCCCTTCTTGCAGCAGGCCTGCCTTGCTGCCTACAGTTTTCGGGTTTAGGGTTTAGGGGTTTAGGGTTTTGGTTTAGGGTTTTGGTTTAGGGTTTAGGGTTGAGGGTCATCCTTGCAGCCCCAGCCCAGCCAAATAAAAGTAGCTTGCAACCACATGGGTAGTTCTCCAAATTAGGGTCCCTTTTGGGGTCCTTTCTATAAGGGTGCCGTACCTAATTTAGAAAACTACCCACATTATAGTAACCGACGGGATAGTTAGCTGGGCTGAAGCTTCAAAATGCTGGAAAGCTGCTGCGGGTCCCCGAAATTTGAAGGTATCAGATACAAGACACCATTTCGAATGAGATACGTTTCGGGTAGTTTTGGTAAATCCGCCACTCTGGCACCCTAAACCCTAAACCCTGAACCCTAAATTCCGTTTCGGTTTTGTAGTCCCAGATGTGGGCCCCTCACCAAGAACTTTCGATCCTCAACCCGAGACCCTATAAGCCCTAAGAAAGAAAGCGAAGTCGGCCTCAACCCTTGGAACCCAGGCTCCATTTCGAAGCTCTGCTCTTGATCCTCCACTGAAGTGTAATAGGATTTTGGGGTTCAATGTGGTGCTTTCTGAGAAGTTTAGGGCCCCTTGGAATGGTTTGGGGTGTTTTTTGCTGATGCGATTTTTGCCGATGGCCCCGTTCTGCAGAACACATCAAGGAAGAGCACTTCATGTAGCCCAACGTCAGTCAGAGCTATCCTGCCGGGTTTCGTGACTTCGTTTCGCGATTCGTGTTGACGGCTGAAAGGGACATATCAACCAATAACGAATCAGCCAGCGGAAACGGGCAGCCACCCATCTGGTTCAAACCTAAACCCTGAACCCTAAATTTCGTCGTTCCAAAAGCGGCCAGCATGGATTTAGACATTCCGCAAGCGCGCGCTGCACTTGCCTTCCGCACGGGGTTGTCTGTGGTCTTATGTGGAGCTTTAGCTACGCTGCTCGGCGCAGTTGATGGAACGTCCCAAATTGATTGGGGTTTGGAGAACTCGTACAGCATTGAGTTGAAAGTCCGCGCTTTTTTTTAGAATCTGCAGGATCTATACCGGCACTCAGGCTTGAGGATACTCACCCTAAACCCGGAACCCTAAAGCCTCGAAGCCCTGCTAAAGTTTAAACCTTCATGCAAGTAACCCTAAGCCCTAAACCCTAAACCCTAAACAGTAACCCTAAACCCTAAACAGTAACCCTGAACCCTGAGCCCGGCAGTGTGAAGTGAAGTCGTTCCAAAGCCTCCCATGGTCCTATGTATCTGGCCCTCTTGAGGGTTTAGGGTTTAGGGTCTACCTTAAGAACCCAAAAACCACGTTTTTGTAGGTTCTCATTATAAACCCTCATATGGGATTTATAGGAACCCTACAAAAAAGTAGGTTTTGGGTTTTGGGTCTAGCACCATTGGAGCCGAGTTACCCACATACTTGGTGTCGGTTGCTGTCCACATGTAGCCAAGCCTTTAGCCCACCATGGCACAGCTGGGCTTCCGGAGTGGGTTCTTGGGTCTCGAATCCGATATTTTGTGCCACTGTTCTGACCACAGTAATGGTCCTATTTCGTAGGCCACGGTATTTCGTGGGCCACGGTTGCCTCCACGTTTCCCTGCTTTGGGTGCGAGACCCTCTCTACTTCATGCCAGTGCCCCCTCGCTTGGTACACTGCTACAGGAAAGTAACTTCATGCCGGGTCTAGGGCTTATAGGGTTTAGGGCTTATAGGGATTTATAGGGTTTGGGGAGTTTAGGGGTTTATAGGGTTTGGGGCTTATAGGGTTTAGGGCTTGTAGGGTTTATAGGGTTTGGGGGGTTTTAGGGGTTTATAGGGTTTGGTGCTTATAGGGTTTAGGGCTTATAGGGTTTATAGGGCTTGAGGGGTTTAGGGGTGTATAGGGTTTAGGGTTTAGGATTTGCGTTTGAGCCGAGTCGACTCCCTTAGATGGGCTTCGGGGGCCTGATATAGGCCGGGTTCTTGTTAAGGAATGTAGGGTTTAGGGTTTAGGTTTATGGTTTTGGCTTTAGGGTTTTAAGCCATTTAAGTCACCATAATAGGGATCTATAGTAAATTACAGGGTTTCCTTACTGTATATTATCGTAACTTAACTTAAGCCCCTGAACAAGAACCCGGTAGGCGCCTAAACCATTGCCAGTACTATTTTGGGCCTCTTTGCTAAAAAAAATAGAGTATGCTCCGAAACCTAAGATCTGATAATTCACGCACCCCTTTTTTTTGTGGGCCCATGGGGCTCAAGCGATTCCTGTGGCTTGCCTTGCTGGGCATCCTTGGCCTCCTCCCTTTGGGAGTTTGGGCGTCGGTGGCCCCTGAAACTGCAATCCCGGACCACTGAAATTTACCAGTTAATTTACCTGTGGGGAGGAATCTCGAGCCCTTTATCACTCCAACTGGCCCCAAGTAGGTGCAACTCATACTGGACTCACAAACTCATGGACTTTGCACCCAAAGTACAGGTACTGTGTTGTCTGTTTGGAGTCTTCTTGGATTCAGGTATCTCTCGTCATTAACGTCCCATGAAGTCTTCACCTACTCTGAGGCCGAAGTGTGTGGAACAGGGCTAGGTGGGGTTCAGGGTTTAGGGTTTAGGACTTGCACATGTTCGTTTGGGGCATGGGGCGATTGGGCGTGGATCCATAAGTGAAGGGTTTAGGGGCTTGGATGGAGTCTTGTGGGTTAAACAGCAGAATTTTTAAAAGGGCTTCAGGTTGGGGGAGGGGGTGCTTGGGGAGGGAGTGGTTTCTTCAAAGGACGGCGACTTTGCACGGTTTAGGGTCTAGGGTTTGCGGCTCTTCTTCGACCGACTTCCTTAATTCCTGGGGTGAGGCTCAACCAGGGATGCCAGGTACTGCGACACCATACATAGACCTTCCATCGCTCCTCTATTCGGTTCCTAAACACCCATTATTTGGGACTTGGGACTCTTTGCCTCTGCTTGAGGGTGCAAGGAGGGTCTTGGTATGCCGGCCTTCAGATGTTATATAGGCACCTAAATCATCATCAATATGACTTCGGGTTACTTTTTATGAATAAAGTATAATGAGCTCCAAAACCTTATACTAACTATTAAGGCCTCTACATCAATTCCTTTGCTGGCCAGGTTGTCAGACCCTGGGATGCCACAACCATGGTAGCATCCCAGAGCCCCCAAGCCCAAACTCAAGAGTACAGCTCTGGGTTTAGGGTTTAGGGGTCTAAGGCTCAGGGTTCTTTACCCTTCTACTGAAGGAGCTAAAGTAGCTACATGTCACGCGAGACCAACAAAGCCATAATGTATGTGGTGGGATTTTACCGTTGTACAATCTAGGGTTCAGCAAGGGCAGAGCAGGCGGCTTCTTGGTGTTTAATGCGGAAGGGTTTCAAGCTACTTTGTTTTGGGCGGGGTTATTCTGGCTGCTAATTTTTCGGTTTTGGGATCACGGGAGTCGGGTTTTAAGGTTTGCCGCTCAAGTTTTTTGTTGGTTTTGGGTTTAGATGTTTGGTTATCCGGGGCTTGGGGGTTTGAAGTCTTTCGTTTAGGGTGAGAGGGGTTTGGGTTTCTTGGCAAACCGGTTTAGGATTTTAGGTTGCGCTCCTGTGCACACCGAGGACAAGAACTCATGGCGAACCCTACACGACGTCGCAAGAATGTTACAAAGCCTTGCCAGCTTCAACCCGGAAATGGCCCAACCCCCAACAGATTCGTCTGATTACGGTGAAGCCTTAACTGCCCTACACCGACTTCACGATGCGGATGACAGGTTCAGCAAATCAGAATGCAGCGAAGGTGTATAGAGCATGCAATTATAGGGCATGGTAAGGAGTCCCGTTATTGGAACCTAGATAGAACTTGGATGGCGAATGCCAATTAAGCTTGTCATCCTACAAAGAGATTCCATACGAACGCGAAAATCCTGCTATTCCAGCGATGAGGGTGATGTGAGCTTACAGACCTGCCTGTCGAGGCGGCTCTTGCCCCCATCTTCGCCTTCATGCCGCTTCCTTGCAACTTCGAAGAGCTTGCAAGCCGAGTTTCGTGGAGAGTTGAGAGCTTTTGGTTGTTCTTAATTCGCTTAGATCAAAATATCTCGGGGCCTTGGAGGGGTGTGGGGCGCTTCCGGTGGCGGGGGCTCAGGGTTTTGGTGGTCCGTTTGCGCTGTTTGGCTTGATTTGTGTTGAAACTTTTGACAGGGTCTTGCGAACGGCAATGTTACCCTAACCCCCCAGGTACCTACTATATAGGGTACTAGAGCCCCTAGGGCCCTTTATAGTAGGTACCTGGGCGGTTAGGGTTAATGAGAAGAAGACAGGCGTTAAACACCGGTAAATATCGCAAGCGATAGAGCGATTCAGTATCCCCTGCATCAGGATTTTGGGAGGGTCGCGTCTGCAGAAGTTTTCTGCTTTGGAGGTAGGTTCCGTAAGCCCCGAACCCTAAACCAAAAACCCTAATCATGAACCGTAAATTTGCAAGCAACAAGACCGATCCTATCTGAGTCTGAGGTTGTAGGTAGGTAGTCCCTGAACCCTGTGACCCAAGGTTTTGCAAAGTATAGAAGCCTGAACAATGACTTATAATCACTAAACTATACCCGAATATATCCCAAAACCCTATTCTACTACTAAGGATTAAGGCCTCCCTACATTAACCTTCCCTAAGGGTCCATGTGCCTAAATTGTAGATATGTTGGCCCCAAAGTACCTATATAGGGACTACTTTAAGGCCAAAGTACATACTAGTTGGGTACATGGACCCTTGGGGCTACATTACCCATAAGGCCCCATAGTAGTTCCTTTTTGGAATTACCTTATAGGATTCTAAATATAAACCCCAAAAAAGAACTACTTTGGGGGCCTATTGGTAACCTTAGCAGAACCTGGGGGTCGACGCAACTCCCCCTGTTGCTCAGCACAAGTCTCGGATGCTGAGCTGGGCTTAGGGCGCTTAGGGTTTTTGGCGGCCGGTTTGGTGGGGAGTACGGGAGTCTGGAGCGGCTCATTGTTACATGGGGTTTTGGGGTATGGAGGGTTCGGGCTTGAGGTATTTCCTCTTGAGCTGTTGTTTGAAGTTGGCTAGAATCTGCTTCCAGTCCAGTATTAATATCACACCGAAGTTCGTAATGTCGTCTACTGTAGTGCACCCAACTGTAGGTAGTGGACCTATGAGCCTATGAGCATGATACTAGTGCTTTGTTGCCAAGGAGGGTCTAGGATGTGGCTACAATGCGTTTGGTAGTGGCTTGCAGCAAGGATGCCAGCAACGCTGCATGGAGAGCTGCGTCTGCACCAGGGGGCTTTAGGATCTGCGGGTTGAGAATTCGGGGTAGAATTCGAAGAGTATCCGAAACGTTTGTACCGGTTTAGGGCGTAGGGTCTTGGATGTGTTCAGAGTCTAGGACATTGAGGTGGAATCTGTGTTCGGGGGAGAGTGTTGGGATGGGGTGGATGGGCTCGAAGAATGTAGGGTTCAGGGTTCAGCGTTTGTTGTTTCAATTCACTGCTTCAGGCTTCTGGCTTTTTCATGCAAAGGTTGCTAGATTCGATGTACGCAGTGCAGGGGCCAAGAGCTTGGCGTACAAACTCGGGGCCTTTCTGGGAAATTTGCGTGCGCGTAGTCAGTCCCCTGTAGCCCGTTCCCGCCGTTCCCTTTAGCACCAACGGCCAGCGTACCATGGAGCTGCAACTCAAATAGGTTACTGCAAAGGGGGGCCTTCTTAACCCTACCGATGGCTCTCTCAAAAGGGACCTTATTGGGAGGGTCTATATCTGCAAGGGTCCCCCAAATCCAAACTTCTATAGTTTTACTTTGCTGGCATTCCTAAACCCCTAGACCCCCAATCTCTAAAGTCTGAACCCTAAACCCTAAACCCTAAGCCGAAAGTCTAGATACTTTGAACCCTATAAAGCCTATACCATAAAGCCTAAACCCTGATCCCTATTTATCCCAAAGCCTCCACATCCTCAGCCGAGGACACCTGCAAGCTTAGCCTGACCTGGGTACCGCGGCCGCACGGATTACGGTTGAATGTAGGGGCCTTAATAATTAGAATAGGGTTTTGGGAGCTCCTTATTATATTCATAGTAGAAAATACCCCAAACCCTATTCTAATTATTAAGGCCCCGATATTAGGGTTTGGGGTCTAGGGTTTTAAAGCGACAGCCATCCTTTACAACTCAAGGCTACTGTTGCGGAGGTCCAGATGGGAGGCTGACCCCAGACCTCTATGCAGCCAACCTTCAAATATTCCGAAGCCCTGAAATGAAAACCATGAATCCCCGCCACCCCCAACCCTCACTGCCTGCAGGATGAGTTTCGAGATTTATTCCAGTGCATGCTTGCGTGCACTGCTGTAAGAGCTTTTCTGTGCGCATGTTTCACATGCTTGCTTCTGCTCCATGCTTCGGCACACGATGCAAATACCTAGAACAAACTACAAACCAAACCACGTCCGCAACATCCAGGCATGCCGAATAAAGCCGAGTTGGAATATCTTTAGGACTTGACGGGCTTGAGCGGTGTTCTGAGTTGGGTATGTATCCAGGTCTGGCGTTTTGTGGTCTCAGCCGTTGAGGCTTCGCAGTCAAAGGTGAGCAACTTCAGGTTTAGGTGGACGGGGTTCTAAGGGGTGGTGCTCCTTGACGAGTCCAAGGGTACAGGACTCTTGCATTGTGATTAGGGAGGGTTCCACAATGATGCAGGCATGTAGGTCTTGAAACGCTAGGTTCTTTGGACCCACTTGGAGGTTCATGGGTAGCTATAAGTGTGGTTATAAGTAGGGTAACTATACCTGTAACCCA
>CAJNDV010022570.1:5035-19226 GCA_905221635.1 Symbiodinium sp. CCMP2456
TGTCCCTTCTCACAGGCGCTGATGGCCTTGGATCATCGAACTGAAGCACATGCTCTGATCGCAGATGGGATAGGCAAGCCTTCGAAGTCTCGACATGTTAGGCACTCAAGCCCGGGACGGGCTCGCAGATGACCTGCGGCTTTTAGCGACAGACTTCTGTATTGCTGTTACGTATATATTCACTTCTCAGAACGCCTTCGAGCTTTAGAGAGTTCACCTTTGGGGCCTTGATCGCGCACCCTTGAGCGCAGCTTCGCAGGTCTCGTGCATTGCAGCCGGGCGGCAGAGCTGTAACTGACCACGTCCTCGGGCCGGAAAACGCAGTTGCTCACAGCGCTACGATTGTCAATGGCTCAGGGGCCCTTATTGAAAAGTCATTACTGGCAGTGGGCACTCTGGTGCCCAATTTGATATGGTCCCACGCGCTGTGTGTCGGCTAAAGCTCCCTCGAGAGAGGTCCCCCTACAACCCTGCACTGCTCCTGCGCACAAAACGCGAACAAGTAGGCCTTTGTCGAGCACTGCCTACAGCAGGTACGGGAGAGGTGTTGGGTGTGGATTTCCTTCGCTTTGTCGGCGGGGCTTGCTGGTGTGTCTTTGTCCATCTCGAGCCGTACAGCTCGCGCCCTGACCCTTGCAAGAGGCCGGAACCTTGGCTGGCCTGGGACCGAAGTGCAAGAACTACTCTCTCTCCCTCTCGTCTCTTCCTTTTTGGGGTTTTTTGTTGACAGCACACCCGCAGTCCTGCTCTGCCTGGTGTGCCCCCATACTAGTCCCACTCCAGCAAAGATCTTAGCTCTCTGCTGGATGTAGCCAAGTTTCTGAGCGAAGCGCCATCTCAGGAAACAGCGCCATGACTTCTAAGACAATCTGCCACTGCAGTGATCCGCAGGCCTTCATGACCTTTGTTGACTGAACAATCCAACTTGTACACAGGCCGCGATGGTCCGCACACCTCAACTAATATAGGCAGCGCACAGTGTTGAGTGTGACGGTGTTAGGTTGGATGCTGTTGCTCTGCATTTGATCGAGCAGGTGCATGGCAGTCGTCCACGGGCACGCGTTGATGCAGGCACTGAAGGTGATGCAATTGGGCCTCACCTTGTGGGAAGACTTCGATTTCCAATTGCACGACCCCTTCATGCAACAGTACTAAATCCTTCCCTGCCCGTAGGACAGAAACCGAGACCGCACAAACGCGTCAGATGGCTTCAGTCATGGTCATGCTGTGCAGCAGCCATAGTGCAACTTGCCACACAGTCTCACAAGCACTGATGGCCTTAGCGATTCCTCCATCGGCCTTTAGCCTTCAAAAACGAGCAATGTTACGATATGCCAGTGCCGTTCCAAGCTGCAGAGTTGAAGCAGATGGCATCAGCTTGCACGGCGATCTCTGTCATCTCATTCAGCAGCAACATGGCCTTGCTCTGTGCGCGTCGCTGTCTGCACAAACCTTCAACTCTAGCCGGACGAGGAGCGGTTGTCCATTGAGACCCGCTGCTGCAAGCAGCCAGGGCAGCGCTGAAGGTGACCGGGTCCGGATCCACGTGGAAAACCAATCCGGCGAAAAGGGCCAAGCTAGCTGCCCAGTAGCTGGCCCTGGCCACCCGGGCAGAGACCCTCTCGGCAACTCAATTTGCGCACCCTGGGCGCACCTGGTGCACATGCTCATCGCTGCACAAATGGACACCTCTTCGAGAAGCCTTCGAGTCTGCATGGTTTCCAGAAGATGAAGAGCATTTCGCCAGTCCTCCAAAGACACCGCAGGAGTATGGAAGCCTACTGCCAGTGTTCCAGCACGCAGAGGGCTGCGGCATGCTGACCTTCGACCTTGCTTGGCACTGAACACTTGAAGCATGAATGCTCGCAAGGACACCGGTCCTGGTTCCCACTCCGAAGGGAGGAACGCAGATGCATCGCATGGGCCATGCTTGGCTTGGGGATAAGCCAGGCCCTTCGAGGATTCTTTGCGGTGCATGGCCCACCCGGGCCTGGCCTTGCAGAATCAATTCCGTCGCTCCACTGCCATGGTGCAAGCTTGGCGCAAAGCGGGACAGTACGGTTCCAGCCATGTCCATAGTGATGGGTCGCAAGCAATCATGGCCAAACACAGACATGTTTACATGAGGAGTCATGATGGGTGGCAATCGTGTTCGCTTGCTTTTGTCTCGTGCAACACAGCGCCAATTTGCCTGAACATCTCTCTGCGGTCATGAATCCTTTACAGGGCTTCAGGAGTTTAAGACTCGCGACTTCGTCTTGAAGCACATTGAATGCGATGTCTCAGAAAGGTGGTGATGCCAACTTGTGGGCAACACTGAGCCAGCAAAACGTCTGGTACTGTACATGCACTGTAAGGCCAGACCTGTCAGGCTGCCGACCATCAGTGCCGATTCTTCGCAAGCGCACCTCGCTCCTCGGAGTCCTCTAAACTTTAAACATCCTCGGCACTCATAATCGACGGACGAGATGTTCGTTTCACATCTCTGCGGGGAATTGCCCTGCTTTGCGTTGAAGCGGGTATCCCGCAACCAAAATTCAGGTTTCTCCGGCGGGCTGGTTCGCCCAGTCTAAATTTGGCTGCAATTTTGAAATCCTGCTGGGAACAGTGGAATCAACGAGCAAGCGACAGGGCGATCGCATCATCCATCTACCTTGACGGTGATGGTCTCGTCTTTGCCTCAAGCTCGTCTTCTGCGTCGTCGTACACTTTAGCATGATGAGTGGTGAGGCCGATTTGTGACAGACTGAGCTGGCAGCTGTCGGGGTCACCGAAGATTGTTCGAACACATCCTGATCGAGAATCGAGGCCGGAAAGGGAAAGGCTGTCAAAAGTGCGAAGCTTCAACGCATTCAAGCATTCGGAGAATTCGGAGAATGCGGCTATGGTTCCAATGGACACTCGCCTGTCCAGGGCCAATGCGAAAGGAGAGAGGCACACAGCATGAATCGAGCAACACTGGCCCGCGCCTGTTCAGGATCAGACCTGTTCGGAGTCGTAGAGGAGGTCTGTCCAGCAACCTTAGTTGCACATTGCACAGGCTTGCAGGTCGCAAGAGACGTCGGCCGGGCACCATAGCAAACCGGCAAAGACCGTCTGCAAGATGAGCACGACCAGAGCCTGCAGCTGAAGGCGCGCGGCGCATCAGGCGAGGCTGCCATGTGCCTAGCACACCTCATGCTTTCCCGCAGGATGCTCACTAAGGGTACACCCCGAATGATTCAAACCTTACGAGATGAGGACATCTTGCGGAACTGTTTTGGACTGATGTCCGGGGGCATCTTGGCCTAACCTGCTATCGTATACACCACCCTGCCACCCTGGCAAAGACCAGTCGAAACAATGGCAAAGGATCACAGCAATCAGACTGCAATGTGTTAATTCAAGATGTTGATGTCCGCGAAAACGACCTTGTTTCCATACTGGTGTGGCGGTGTGCTAATATCTTCCAAGTTCTGTTCTGCTCATATGCTGGAGGCACATTCAAACATGGTAACGTTGGCGATGCTCCGACCGATCCTCAACGAGACAAGGTGCTCCAAAGAACTGGAGCTCGTAGATGCACAAGAAGTCGAAGGTGAAGCGAACCACCTGCTCATAGCCCAAGGGGCTGCCTCTCGGCAGGACCAGCGCGAAGAAGGACCACACCAAGAGCTTCACGGTCGTCAAGAACTGGATCAAAATCAGCGTTGCCACGAGCAGCGAGCCGAAGTCCCTGTTCTCCACGATGTAGGTCGAGAAGAAGATCACGAACCTCGAGCAGAGAGCAGAGCGCCCAAAGCGACTCCCACATGGCCGCATGGCCAAGGCCAAGGGGCAGGGACAAGGCGGGGATCGCCAGCATCATCATGCCTCTCAACTCAGAGACGCAGGCTCCACCCCCCTCCCCACATCTCCCAAAGCGCTGTGCCCTTCCCGCCTGCGGACTTGATGCCGGAGAAGGCCAGCACCGATCGAAAGAGGAAGAGAATAAACATCCCACAAAGCGGTGCCCACATCCTGAGAGAGAGAGAGAGAGAGAGAGAGAGAGACGAGTGAGCCGAGAGGCTGGTCCAGGATGTCCGAGGAAGTCATGAAGAGGTAGAGAGCGCAAAGCAAGAAGCCAAAGAGGAGCGGCAGGACAAGGCCTCGGTTGGCCTGCTTCAGCTCCTGCTCGAAGCCCGCCTGAAAACGGAAATGGCAAAGCTAGAAGCCCTCTTCAGGGACGCTTCCCGGCACCTCGTAGAGAGAGCTTGGTTTGCCGGAGGTCAAACGCTCGCGAGTTGCCGGGATCTTTGCCACGAAGTTGACCAGTTCACGGGTCTGCTCCAGCACGGTTTTCGTAGGCGGTTGGAAAAGGATCGGGGCCAGGATCCAAACGAAGGCCTTAGTCGTCTCGCATGCAGTTTCGAAAAGGTTCGCAATTTCCAGAGACCGAGGCTTCCGAGGCTGCCGCGGTAAAGGACACAAGGATCAGTGGCAGAGCACCATCCGCGTTCATTGAGCGATAAAGCCTGGCGGAATTCTGATGTGGAGAGCTGGGCCAATGCCGACTGCTCCTCAAAAATTGAGGCTCTGACACGATGCAGTAGATGATGCGCAAGGCAGGTCTGTAATGCGAGTTCCAATACCTTAGCTTGTTTGCCTGGGTTATCTTTCAGACCTTGCTCTCCTAGCTGCAACAGAGGTGCGCCAGAAATGCTTCCAACAGTGTGTAGCTCTTGTTTGCATGCGGTCTTCCTGTATTGACGTATTCTGCGGTGTTGGCCACGAAGGTTGTACGGACCGAGGAGGACATGGCTTTGTTAATGAAGATGAAGTATACCATAGACATGGGAGCTGTGAAGATATAGTTCTTTATCATCCACAGCGGGCCATACTCAATTCCCAGGCCGATGATGGCCGGAAGCATGGCACTGAATGCGGGTGTTAGGAACCACTCGGCCGCAAGCATGGATCCGAGATCGCCCAAATCCACGATGGACTTCGAAGCCAAGGTCAAGTAAATGAAGATGAAGACAAAGACTTCCGTGCTGATGTCCACGACGACATTGTGGATGTACCTCGCTCAAAATGCTAGTGCGAGAAACGTGGCAAGCTGATGCAAGCTGCAAGCTGATGCAGTGCCAAGCCACCAGGCCACCGTGGCGAAGTAAAGCGCGAAGGTCTCCATGATCGAGGCGTTTTGGCAGAGCGTTCGGAGATCGCGGGTGCGGAGCAAGCCGACGCTGCCGCTCGCGATCTTCCAGAAGAAGCCGGAGCCTGCCAAAAATTGAACTTCGCGGCCTTTTTCCCATTCCAGGTAGTCTGTGTGCAATGATTGCTCATGCCGTATTTTGACGTTCAATCCAGCGAAAATATCTTCCGACAGGTTGATGTGCGGGGAAGCCTTGGACACGGAACCTCGGTTGGCTGCCCAGAAACCATCCATGAAATCCGGATGGCCGTAGTGCATCCGGACGGTCAAAAACTCCAGAAGGCGCTGCACCAAGGTCCCAAAGGTCCATTCGGCGTCCTTCGCGGCAGCGTTGCACTTGAATCACTTGCACCAATATGCACCAAGTCACTAAGTCATTAGGTGCCCGGCCGCCATGATCTGGCCAACCAGTCCGTGCTCCCGTGTGAAGATGTGCTCACCTCAGCTTCAAAAAGCAACTCCGTATCGCCTTTCTCACAAGCAACGGGCCCTTACCCTCAGGTGCTAACGGAATCCGATGATCCGGGCTTGCAGCTTCAGGCGGTGGTCATAATCGCCCTCGACCATTGACGAGCGATGAAAGCCTTGCAGAACAACCTGGGCACAGCCGGGCAAAAGAGACTTCTGCTGCAAACTTCTACTCTATTGGTGAATGCACGTGATCCGGCACATCTGCCTCCGGGCAACTGGTACTTTAAAGGTTTCGCCAGAATAGCAGCCCATGTTGGCATCCATCATCTGGACAAAGTGGCCTTCCGCAAAGCGCAAGGCCCCCAGCTGGTTCCCGGCCTTTCCCTGCGTGAGATTCCCGACAGTGCCGATGAGAAGGCCCCGCGCACGTGGAAGGACATGGACGATCTCGATGGGCCAGTTTAATCCGTCGCCACCGTGCTTAATCAGCACACTGGCGTGCCGGAACCGGACTGATGCCCACTCCTCAAGGTTTTCACCGGAGACGGCCTGCTTGGAGACATGAGCATCGATCATCTCCTCGAGTTGCGGGTGGCTTTTCCCTCTCTGAAAGTCAATGCAGACAAAGAAGGGGAAGCCCTGGTGCTTTTGGAGCATGTAGTGTACATCGTGCTCTCGCTTCGTAAGCTCGGCTTTCTCGAGGCGAGCGGTTCCGCAATTCACAGACACGTCCGAAAGGACCTCAGCGACTCCGAGCTGCCCTCAACCCTACTCAGCCGCTCCAACGGCTCTTCTTCCTGAAACCTGAAGAATTGAATGCTTAGTGCTGCCGGAGCGGGCTGCAGTGTGGTCGTCGACGACTTCTTTGATCGTGTAGAAGCCCCCGCCCCTGAAGTTTTGCAGTCCTTTGATCTGCGCTTGCCCCCAGAGCCTCCCAAGGAGAGCAGGATGACGTGCGAAGGCGGAAGAGCTGGTGCTGACCATGACTTCGTCAGGAGTGCCGCCATCACTCATCGCAGCCTCCACCTTGCCATCGTCCATCACCGCCTCCGACAAGCTGCCATCCACCATGACTTCATCGACCAAAGACTGAACTTGCGCGCCATCGCTAAGGATCGCTTCCACCTCTTGGCGCGTCTTCGCGCGGTGCTTAAGCTTGTTCATGGCGCGATTCTTCCAGATCTTTTCCACTGCCCGCCTGGCCACGGCATCTTCTGCATTCAGCGAGTCGAGCGTCAAACGCACACGGTCGTTTGGACGCAGGCCATGTGGAGCCGGCGTCGTGATGACACCGTGCTGTATCTTCACCTGCTGTGCTTTGCCAAGGCTCAGTTTCCCATAGGTCTGGTGCGCCATAATAAGCTGGGCATGGGAACGGAGATCTTCAAATTCCACCTTTTTCTCCATTCCATCTCTTTCAAACAAGACCTTCAATGCTCGGTGGTAGTGCACTGCTCCGTTCACCGTTCGGATCACACTTTGTGCGCGATGAGAAGCCCATTCCCGGATTCGGTCTTGCTGGGCTTTCGATGCTCCCGAGCCTTTCCCTTTGTTTGCTTCGCACAGTCGCTCGTACAGTTCAGTCGGATGCAGGCCCTCGCTTTGGGCAAAGATCTCCCACTCGCGTGGTAACTGCGAGATCAAGAACTCCAGCATTGTCGAGACGGCTCCTGCTTTCGGATCTCCTACCAGCTCCTTAACGTCCATGATACCCTCCTCACTGTACACAGGAACGATCTGCGTCAGAGAAGGTATGCGACCTCGGTGGGTGAGGCCCAAGGCATCTGTGACTCCATCGGCGGAGGTGTATGGCTTGAAGTTGATGTTGGCATCACCTAGGATGGACCTCAAACTCGTGAACAAATAGCCTAGCCTGGCCCTGGCGCGGTCCAAGATCTGCATGTTCTTCCCCGACAACTTCACAGAGCCACCCGTCTTGGCGGCAGCAAGCAGGCTGCTACGCATCTTCATGTCGATCAGGCATTCATCGTAGAGGCCGTCCACCTGAGAGATGCATCCACATCCCCAGAAAACAGATAATATTGGACAACTGCAAGACAACGAAGGCCAAGCGACCATCATCTCCCAGACCTTCTGCCATTCTTTGCCAAAGACTGCCTGCGACGAGAAAGGGCCGGGGCCACCCTACTGTACGTCTCCAAGACAAGCCAAAACTCAGTGCCAAGCAAGGCGCATTCAGGATGGAGCCGTGGGTCATCCAGCTGGCCTCTGCCTTGCGCATCGAAGTGAACTCAGTGGTGACGGTCTCGACACGAAATTCCAAGGAAGGGATGCTCGTCTCAACGAAGCCGCGTGCAGCACCGACAGAGCTGCCCACTATGGCAACAAAAAGGTTGAATATGAAATACATCATGAGCATGCTGCTCAGTGCCACAAGAAGCCAGCTTGCAACGACTGTGGCATTGCAGGCGATACATCGCACGTCCTTCACAAGCAAGGTGACGGTGAAAACATCGATGCTGTAAGTGCTGCAAAACTCTTCATCATCGTCATTCATACCACAAAGCTGGTGTGGAGTCAGAGGCCGCACGAGACCCACCAGCATCGAATAGTTGCAGAGGAAGCAGAATGTCCCAAAGGCCAGCCAGAAAAGCGCTATCCTGCGGCAGAACAACATGACAACCCTCGAAACATTGTGATTGACTTTAAACAGTGGCAACATGAAGCAGTCTCGCATCCTTCGGAAGTATGCCAGCTGCAAGATCTGGTATGCGCTGGTGAGTCTAAGACGTGGCGTCATGCCGTAGACAAAGCGACAGAGAATGTAGAAGACAGGCAGGTACCAGAATGTCTTGGCAAAGTCGGCCGGAAGTACATCAAGGATTGACGAATCGAGTCCGAACCACCCTACAATTTCAGCCAGCACATCCGGCCAAGCAATGAACGTCCAGGCCCCCGCCAGTGCAAGGGTTGGCACCACTCTGCACACCCGCAAGCATTTCACACAGCAGTTGCGAGTTTTGCGGCCAATTGTAGAAGGGCTTGGGGAGTCGCTCACAAAGACTTCGCAGAGCATCAAAAAGCAGAGCCAAAGCGAGTCGATGAAAGCAAGGCTGTAGAAGGAGAAGCGCCTTAAGGTTGGCTGTCGGGAGCTGTTCCCAACCCAGTCTTCGAAGACTTCACTGTCGTAGAGCAAGAAAGCCGACCACAAGAGCCAAACGGCCATGGTTAACACCCATTTGTAGTTGACGACGAGGTGGAATGCGACCCACAAACCCACGGGCTCGCTCCAGGTCTTCTGGACCTTCTTCGTGTCTGCACCGCTTGCAGCAAGAAGCCCGCAGTCGTTGATGTCGTCGAAGTTGATCCCTTGCTTCGGCGCAAAGATATTGGAGTTTCGGCAGAAGAACTCGAGCGGCTCACAGAGATCAGCGTAATCCACGTGGCAAGAGAAGGAGGGTTGTCCAGAATTGTCACTGAAGGTCATGCTTTCGAAGACCTTCTGATGCACACCAGCGAGCCATTCCGGGGAGTGGATAAGGTGCTCAGCAATCGATCCGATGAGCCGTGACGTCAGGGCCTCCACGAAGTACTTGTGGACCTTGTCCTCGTCGTAGTTCAAATCTCTTGCCTTGCCCACCACCCCTTGCCATGCGTGGTAACCCTCCAGCACTCGGCGCCAGATGTTGTAGCAAGCCCTCCTGCGAAAACATGATCGGAAACAAAGTCAAGCCGGGCTTGAAGAACCCGAAATCCCAACCGAAGAAAGTGATGCAGGAATGGACATCCGAGCAATGGTGTTGCACGGCGTCTCGAAAGATGTCGCGCTCGTGTCCCTTGTGTACGCCTCCTCAGCGCACCGCCCGCGGCGCACCCTGTCCTCCCCTGCGCCCCCGTGAAAGGGCTAGAGCCTAGTATCCATACAAGGCATGGAATACTGCCCTTGCGGGCGAAGACTCCAAAGAAAAAGCCTCTAATTCTACGGTTTACGGAGACACTACATTTCTGAGTGTTATCTGAACCTGTCTGAACTGGACGGCTCCAACCGCTGGAAGTCGGAGGCAAAAGACCGTGCCTGTTGACGGCGACGTCGTCGCAGAGCTCTGGCTTCTGCCGGCGCTGCTCCTCCGCAGCCACCGCCGTCGCTTCGTGCTCGATCTGGCGCCTAAAGCAAAGAGGGGACGTGCGCTGAGGCGCCTTAAAACAGAGGGCGACCCTCCTCTCGACCCCGCCTCAAGCGATCTGCCTGCGTGGTCAAGTGCGTGTTCACGAGCATCTGAAGGAAGAGCCGCATGTTCGTCCCGGTCCTCGCCATCCATCCTTTCCTTGCCAAGGAGCTACAAGTAATATGCATGAATATACTGAGCTGGCGCTTCACGTAACTTAGCACAGGCGAGCCGGGGCACATGTCGTTCTCATCTCCCGGTGTTGACCAGATCTCCTCTGCGACACCAGACAGGAAGAGGGGATTCGCACGGTAGGAGAGGTCCACTGCCAGGTCCGCTTGGATGCCAAGGACCCGAAGCTGAGCCGAAGCTCGTCCCGTCACAGCGTCGCCCTCATTGAAGCACCCCTGAACATCGAGAAGTTCCAGCAAGTCCCGACGTCTCACCGTGCGGTTCCCGATCAGCTCCGTGCGCCGCAGCTCTGCATCCGTGAAGCCATAAACAGCCAAGGACCGGTCCGACTGCTCCTAGCTTAAAGCAGGCAAAAGCAGCAGCTCAAACACCCACCGCCACACGAATCCAAACCCCCAGACCCAGCCCCCAGGCCTGCAGGAATCGGATGAAGGACTCTGCCGTGTCCCACCTTTGCACAGCAGTGCCGCGGCCGCGACCATTGTACTGAAGCCGGTGGTAGGAAAACGCCCCATTTACCTTGGCAAAGCCCCAGCCGCAATATCCGCGCAAGTGGCTGTACTGGACGGGCACCTCTCGGCCCTCTTCCAGGGCTTCGGAGACTTTCACTGCAAGCAATCTTCCGAATGGGACGGCCGAAAGGTCCTCCAAGACCTTCCTGGTCGCCGTCGCTTGCATCAGCTGCTCCAAGTTGAAGCAGTTTTGCTCGCCTGCTCCGTCTTCTCCGTCTTGAGCACTTCTTGCACAGAGGGCCCGCCGCCTGCATAGTGAGCACAGAGTGCCCAGTCCCAGCAGGACGAACAGCCCGCTCGCTGCCTCAACAGACAGGGGGGGAGAGCACGAGCACGAGAGAGATTGCAACGACGCGGCATCGGCTGTTACCTACAGCTCTGGCTTGATTCTTCTTACAAGCGAATGAAACCGACAAAGCCGTTCCAAACAAGAAGTCGACAATCAACACCTTGTGTATATATTCTGCGGGCATGCTGCAAAGAAGGCGATGAGCGTTACACCGCGCCTCAACACGACACCAGCGCAAACTGATGGTGGAACGTAGTTGCTCTGAATGCTCTGCAGATCGTCAACGAACTGAAAGCGCGAGCTCACATTCACTTCTTCATATCGCTTCTGTATGCAGTGCCGGCCGAATGTGTGGAATTGCCCGACCAAGCCCTGGTAAGCAACTGCGAGCTGGCCCGCATCAGTCAGCGGTCCACATGTTGAATGCCCGAATTTGGACTTCAGCTCCTGGCAGGAATCGTAGCGCTCATCCGCACTCCAGACGTCCTTCCAGGAGGCACGAGAAGAAGAGCCAAACCCTTTTTCAAAAACTGTGCGTTTCAAAAACTGTGCAATGCTTCGCTTGGGTTCTTGTGCCTGCCACTCGTCGACGGCGACGCCTGCACAGAAAGCGTTTCGCAAGACGGATAAGATTTAGAGGCGGCAAGCATTTCAACACTGAACCTCTCACACAGTACCCATCGCTCCAGGCATTCTTGAGCCCCCCATTCCCAGACCAGACTTCGCGCAACGCCCTGTGTTGCTTCTCCGGCTGTATGGCGCCACGGGTATAGGCAGGGAACCCAAACTCCAAGATCATGGGCTTCATGGCGCCGGAGAGATCGGACACAGACGCAGCGGACGAAACGGGCGCAGTTCCGGAGAGCTGCTTCGGCTGGCTGAAGTGCTCCCGGAGTCGACGAATGGCGGTGGCCTCGAAGACGGCGCTAGGCCCAGGCTTCGGCGGAAGCTAGAAGCTAGAGTTTCGGACACAACGCGGCCTCCACGTCATCTGCAACTGCACGAGCTTTGAGAATCCACATGTCAAACAAGCCTTGGGTGCTCAGCCGCTTCCATCCATGACACCAGTCTACTGCACAATGCTGCTAAGCATCCGTATCCATTGAAAGTGCATTGTGATGATACCTCGGCAAAGCTCTTGGGCACCTGCACCTGCAAGGCATGAAAGGATCGTGAACAGATCTTTGACATATGAAGTGTCAGGTTTCAATCACAGCTACCTGCAGTCACGAACCTTTAAGTCAACAATGCTAAGGGCAACAGAAGTACAGTAGGAAGCAGGGTAAACCTACACTCCAGTCGCCGTGCAGCTCAAAGTAAGGCGGACATTCATACACGGGCTCCAGTAAGTCCATCAAACCCGTACCCAATCATCATGCTGCAATTCTTCAAGGGTGCCCGATCAATTCTGTCGGTCACTTGTGTCTTTTTTTGGGGGGTCGCTTCTGTCTTTTATTCTGCTGTCGCTTCTGTCTTTTTCCTTGTTCGGAAGCAACAGTCTGGAACAAAAGGTGCCTTGGTAGGACCTCACCGCGCTCAGTTTCAGGCCCGGTAAATGCACCTGACAACGACTGTAAATCTCGGAACCAAACAAACAAAAACCTTCTCCTTTTAGGAATTGGGCCTTCTTTCATTAGGGTTTCGGTCTGGCTTTATTCCTCCAGGGCTTCGCTCTGGGTTTAATCTTTTTACGGTTCATTAGGGTCTCGGTCTGGGCTTACTCCTTTTAGGGTATCGGTCTGGGCTTACACATTATCGGGCTTGGGCCTGGATTTACCCCTTTTCGGGTTTCGGCTTTCTTGCAAGTTTATTTCACCTCTTTAAGGTTTCGGGGTCGGTTTTATTACTTCGTTTAGATTTCAGGGATTCGGCGTCGGCCTTTGTCCTAAGATTTCGAATTTGGTTTACTCCTTTTAGGACTTTGGCCTGGGTTTCGCCTTTTTTCCTTGATTAAGCATTGGACTTTCCTTCATTATAAGGGTTTCGGCCTGGGTTTACTCTTTTTAGGGCTTCGGGGTCCGTTAACTCCCTTTAGGGATTGGGCCTTCTTTCATTGAGGATTCGACCTTCTTTCAATAGGATTTCGGCCTGGGTTTACTCCTTTTAGGGTTTCGGCTTTCTTGCAAGCTTACCTTTCACTTCTTTTAAAGTTTCGGGGTCGGTTTACTCCGTTTAGGTTTTAGGGTTCCGGCTTGGTTTTTTTCCTTAAGGTTTTGGTCTGGGTTTACTATTTTCGGCCTTCGGTCTGGGTTTGCTCGTTTTAGGGTTTCGGGGTCCGCTTCCTCCTTTCTAGGGATTGGGCCTTCTTTCATTCAGGATTAGACCTACTTTCACTATAAGGGTTTCGGCCTGGGTTTTTCTCTTTTTAGGCTTTCGGGGTCCGTTTGCACCTTTAAACGTATGGGCCTTCTTTCATTGGGGTATCGGTCTAGGCTTACACATTTTAGGGATTCGGCCTGGGTTTAGCCCGTTTCGGGTTTGGCTCTCTGGCAAGCTTACCTTTCACTTCTTTTAGTTCCGGGTCGCTTTACTCCGGCCTTCTTTCCTTAGGATTTCGAATTGGGTTTACTCCTTTTAGGGCTTTGGCGGGTTGATTCCTTTCAGGGTTTCGCGGTCCGTACACTCCTTTTTAAAGCTTGGGCTTTCTTTCATCAGGGTTTCGTTCTGGGTTTACTCCTTTTAAGGCTTCGGCCTGGGCTTACTCCTTTTAATGTCTGGACCTTGTTTCATTAGGGTTTCGATCTGGGTTTACTCCTTTTAGGGCTTCGCTGTGGGTTTACTTTGTTTTGGGTTTCGGGGTCCGTTTACTCTTGTTGAGGACAAGGCCTTGTGTCAATAGGATTTCGGTCTGGGTTTACTCCTTTTGGGGCTTCGTTCTGGGTTTACTTTGCAGGCTTCGGCCTGGGTTTGAAAGAGCTTACCTTCCATTTCTTTTAGGGTTTCGGGGTCGGTTGAATCCGTTTTTCTTTCAAGGTTTCGGCGTCGGCCTTCTTTCCCTAAGATTTCGAAGTGGTTTACTCCTTTTAGGGCTTTGGCTTGGGTTTACTTCTTTAGGGTTTCGAGGTCCGTTTGCTTTGTTCAGGGATTGGGCCTTCTTTCATTAGGGTTGCTGTCGGGTTTACTCGTTTTGCGGCTTCGCTCTGGGTTTACTTCTTGTAGGGCTTCGGCCTGATTGGACTACACATTAGAGCTGCGTTGCATTGGGCACAATGTGTTCGTATACGATCTGTTTGGTTGACGGCAATGCTAGCGACAACCACAATGAGCATCTGTTCCACACGGCACTGTATTTGCTCCGCACTCTGGCTGTTGATCGGCCCACCACACCCAGCATGTTTGTTCGTGATTTCGATGCTGTTACAAAGCAAGCTTTCCCATCTGATTCCTCCACGGATACTTGCATGCTGTGCAGCATGATTGTCTCAGAAATTCTGCCCCCAACCCCAAGCCCACCAGTGGCCACCCAGACGAGCAACAATGAGCA
>CAJNDV010022570.1:19326-49069 GCA_905221635.1 Symbiodinium sp. CCMP2456
AAAGACACAAGTGACACCCGAAAAAAGACAGAAGTGACCCCAAAAAAACGACACAGGCAGGTGACCCCCCTTCCACTCTTCAACATTCAACCTTTGAAAACATTCATTTTCTTCCCACTGAAGCTTGTCCTCCAACGCCTGCGCTAAGTATTCGAGAAGGTTTGCTCTGTTGGTGTCGAACGATGTATGAAGCTGCTGGGGTGCCCTCGCAATGGAGCGCAAATGTTGTAGCGACATGTTCTGTGTTGTGAGCCGTTTTGCTGCTTGCCGCTCCTCATGGCAATCTGTCCCACTGCGAAGTAGCCTAACCAATCCCATGAGAGCTACCTACGGCTGATAACCTGAAGTTTCAGGTATCACAGTACCTGCAGTGACTGACCGTTAAGCCAACCCTGGTGACTCCCTTTTGGTCATGGGGATTTGAGCCCATACAGGTCGCGTAAAGGTAATGCTGAGGGCAACAGAAGTACAGTAGGAGACAGGGCAACATCTACAACACTTACACACAACATCACATAACCTGCGTGGCGGCCTGGCCCACTGCAACCGGATGGCAGCCGACCACCCGTTCCATCCAGAAGACAAAAGCGTTTAGGTACTCACTGTTCTCCGCAACGGACAGGTACACGTCTCCCAGATCGATTGTCAATGCCAAGGGTCGATCAAATTTGAAGACCGGAACGTCGTCTCTTGCAGCACATTCTGCCCTCTGAGCCCCCTCTTCGCAGTGGAATTCTCTCTGTGCTTCTCGCACCACCTGCAGCATATCCTGAGCAAGAGCAGGTGAAAAGGACGAGAGGAGGCTTTTAGAGAGATTGAAGGAGACTTGGGCGGCCAGGACTCTTGAATGGTTTGGACGGTGTTGAGCGCATCCACGAGGTCCCCCGAAGAGGCGATGCAGTTCCTGAAGTTGGCCACGTCCGTCAATGCTCCGGCCACGCAGCTGCGAGGCAAGATCGCCTCCACGGAGGGAAGACCCTCCAAGTTCCAGAGAAGAATGGATTCGGGAGTGCTCAGCCTGGCATCCTCTTGGATCAAAGCGGAGTACTGCAGGAAGTCATGGAAATCATCGCGCAGGGCCGCTCTGGTGGCCGGTTCACCCCAACGGCCATCTTCCCAGTACCAGGAAAGGTCGAAGGAGGGGATGACTTTCAGATTGTTTGCGGTCGCTTGCTCTAGGAATTGCGTGTGGCTTCGATGTCCAAAGCTCCATGGAGCCAAGAGAAGCGCATTCGCACCGAGCTCGTTTCGGATCACTGGCAGATCCCTCGCCTCGGCTAGTTCCGAACTCGGGCAGACCTACATGGACCAAAGTCTACCAACACCTCTCCCAGCCGAGTCAGGTGAGCAGCATGAATCTCTTGGTAGATGTTGGTATAGGGATCACGGTCTGGGTTGATGAACACACCTTCGACAGAAGTCAGAAGTTGGGATCTGGAGTTTCTCACTTCAGGGTGACAGCCATTCAATGCATATTGCTTGTAATATCGACTCCCCCCCCCCCCGGATACAGCCGCGACCTGGCTGCTGGAAGCTCATGTACAGCCCAACCCAGAGGCTTGGTCGGCGAGACATGAAGTTCGTTCTGGCACATTTGCTCCTTTACTTCATACTCAACTGCATGTCCTACGACACTGTCTCAACACCCTGCCCTTTGCTGAGAACCCTTCTCAAAAACACAGGTCAAAGACGGGCAAGAAGAGGGAAGCCCTGCCCCTGACGCTTTCCCTTGCACCGAGACATGATGGCAGCTGCCTTGGTAGCCGACTGGCTCTGGCCAGTACTTCACGGCGTGGATTTGCATGTCAGTTGGCATCACAGCACCAGTGCCCATGTCGAGCATCTCCAGATCCGCGCAGGAACACGAGGTTGTTGCACAGGTCCAGGGTGTCTGCATCCGCACTTGGACGGAAGAATTTGAAGCCAGCATTAGCCGCGGGAAGAGCCATAGGAGGGCTCCGATTGCTAAGTCTCTCCGAGCCATGCTGTGGCTCAGACTCTTCAGGCCTGTACCTGTTGAGCAAAAGCTGCTTTACAGTCGCCTGTCGGACCGCTGCGTGCTTAATCGGACAGCGACAGCAACTTGCACTGCAAGCCCTCCAGCATGCGTTTTCTCCTGCAACATTGGCCCTGTGGGGCCAGACACTATAAGCAAAAACAATTCTGGGCGAATACATGCAGGAAGGAGGGAAACCCATCGAAGGTCGTTCTTCAACTCTTCACTTCGACACAGGATTCCCAGTCTCTTCGATGGCGACAAAGGCTGCCACAAGTCTTGGAGCGAATTTGTTAAAACGCCGTTGAAGACTCTCAGATTTCCCATTCCGTCCTTCCAGACGGCTTCGTCCTTCGAAGTGAGAGTTTCAGGTCCTGTGGCAGGGGCTCCACCACGGAGTGCTCTTGCTCTGCACAGAGCACTGCCTCCTTGAAGGACAATCGGTGTCGGTGCAGAAAATTACGAGCGCACCAAACCACGTCCTCCTCAAACGTGATGCGTGCTCCGTATTTGCTGTCAGAGACCGTTGGATGGCCGATGTAAGCTGTGTGCAAGCGAATCTGGTGTCGGCGACCGGTGAAGATCACAATCTGCACGAGACTAAAGCCTTGACAAAGCCTGAAGGTTGAGCCCACCCGGTGCACGTTCGATAGAGCGGGGCGCCCTTCTGGGCGAACGACACTCGCATTCGCCAGCCCACGCAGCCAGAAAACTGGTGCAGTAATTCGGCGATTCCCAATAAACCCATGACAAAGGGCAGTGTACTCACGTGAAATCATGCCCATGGAAAGCTGCAAGCGAAGATCGTAGTAACCTGAATAGCTGGTTGCAGCAAGTATCAAGCCGGAACTGGGAACATCAAGGCGATGCAGGAAACCTCGTTGATGATACCTGGCTGTTATCGTCACACATCATGACCCCTTGGAGAGACTATCCAAGTGCCTCAAAGCTGCAAGTCGTTCAAGAGCACTTGCCGCTGGATCGGAATGGTAGAACGAAGAAACCCGGAAAGCGGCCGCCCTTCGCTGGTCATCTGATCATCGACCTATGCACTCGTACAGTTTGTGCTCAAGCAGGGATGCTGGCGCTTGCATCCGCGCCTGCCAGCCAGCCGGTTTGTACAGCACGAGCCGGTCAGACAGGTCTTCAAGAAGTCCTTCGCTGAAGCACAAGGACTCTCTTTGCCGCCCGGCACCCCCATTCCGTGCAACCTTGCTTCTGGGCCGGTGGCCCTCGGCTCCAATGTCGATCTCCGTGCATGCCACCGCAGCCGGCATTACGGCAGCCATGGCATCCAACATCTTACACGCCGTCAAGACAGGCTCGGCCAGCGAAGTGGCCAGAAATCTAGCCGACAGCGCGCCGGCAAGGTGGCAAGCCCAGAGCCTCAGCGCCGCCGTCCCGCAAAAAAACAGAACGAGAGCTGCAATCCCCGGCGACCCCTCTCAGCCATGGACACTTCTGCCACGACGGACACAAACTGAACCAAAACCTCTCTCGGAGAATTTTGTGTCAGCATACGTCCTCTTCGATTCAGGTCTCCTGCCAGATGTGCAGAATCCAAGCACCGCATGACGGCAGCGCCGAAACGCCCTTGCCAGGACCTTGCAAGACGAGGAAGATCCGGGCAGCATCCACGTCCAGGCTGGCCAAGCCCCAAGCCTTGGCCGAGGTCCGAAGGCGCTTGCAATGCTCGGCAAACTCTGTGACAACTGTGAAAGCCTCGCACGAACTGCGACCCGGATACGAGGTTGGCCAACATGCGCAGTGAAAGAGTCGCGGCTTGGCCAATCTCAATTTGGGATCTCGCCATCTCCACAACTTCCTGAAACGAGCAATGCAAATTGTCTAAGACGAAACCTGCTTTTCCAGGGCCGGCCTCCACAGCTGTGCCATCCAAGCCGACAGAGGCCGCAGACCAGATCCAGTTCGAAATATCGGTAAGCTTGCTGTAGGGTTGGGGCCTCGTAAGTGCCAGCAGAGGTGCCATTTCACTCTCGCCCGCCTGGCTGAGCTTGGCCATCCTCCAGGACACTTCGCTGCGTTCAAGGGCCGACAGGCGCAGAGCATCGCAAGCGTCGCTGCGCCCTTCCGACCTCAGCTGGCTTACGACTCTTCCAACCACGGTCGTGGTCTCTGTGAGCAGCTCCTGTACCACTTTCCAGCGACAACTCTTCTCGCATGCGCTGATGGCAGCACTGTAGGCGAGCGCATCTGGTGAAAGGTGAAACCGGAAAGTCCTGGCAGGGCACAGCGCCCGAGGGATCGTGCAAAGAGCTCCTAAACGTCTGGCTTTCCACAACGCACATATCACATATCCCTCCCCCTGCCTCGCGATCTGCTCAATCGCCAGATGCCAGTGACTCGACTTCTGGATTGCACTCGCGGTCGTGTCGATGCCAATCTGTGAAGGCAAGAAGTTGAGCATTGTTTGCTGCTCTTCGGTGCGCTGCAAAACGCTTTGCCACTTGGAGCTCTTCTCCAGGCTGCTCGTGACTGCGTTGTGGCCCACTTCCGAGAAACGAACGGACCGCTCTTGGATCTCCCTGCAAACATCAACCGCTCTCTGCCAAAGGCTTACACGTTCACATCCACTGACGGCTGTGTTGTGAGACACTGAATCTGCTCGCGCAGAAAAGGTCTGCATCCTTTGCAATTCACTCAAAGCTGCTTCCCACTGAGTGCCAGTCTGGGCAGCCGAGATCGCAGCGTTGAAAAGAATCGTGTCGGGCACAAGCTTCAAGTTCTCGAAGTCTCTGACCAACTCCAAAGCTAGCTGCCACTGGCTTCCCCGCAGGCAGGCGGCAATGGCCGCGGTGTAGGTGACAGGATCGCAGAGTTGACGTCCTGAGCCTTGTTCACAAAAGAAGTGCAGGGCAAGCTCCCAGTTTCCGCTGCGAGCAGTAGCGTCCATTGCACAACTGAGTGTGGTCTCATCCAGCAATGCCTTGAAAGACAACAGTTCATCAAGAAGACTAAGTACCATCTGCCATTGACCGCCTAAGCCACATCCTCGCATCGCTGCAGCACATGGAGCGGCCGAAATCCGAAACCGTGCTGCGCGCATGCAGCAGAGTAGCTCAATAGCTTGCTCCCAGTTGCACGTTCCGCTAAAACTCTCCAAAACAATGTGATAGCTGACCTCATTTATGCTGTTGCTATGCTTGACGATGTCCATTGCGACTGCCCATGCTGCATGTTCACAGCAGGCACGAACCGCCGTGCTGGTGCCAACGGCATCAACTGCACGCAGCGTTCGGAGATGCGTGAAGAGGCCCAGTGGCGCCTGCCAGCTAATGCTGGAAACCGCTGCCATCACAGTGGCATAACTGACGGAACTCGGGCTCCGTGTTTGACGTGTCTGCATGTCCTTTAGGCATGCCAGGCATTCAGTCCAATGAAAAGCACGCATGCAGCTGGAAATGGCGGCATTCTCACTGATCACATTCCTTTCGAGCTCTTGCCCCATCGAGGCCAATGCTGTCAAGGAGATGCTCCACCCCTCTGCCTCCTCGGCCGCGCGGATGGAAGCTCCATACACAGTGGGATTCCCACGGATGTCCAACTTGCGCATCCTGCCATCACAATAGCAAATGGTACGTGCCTGCGCCAACAATCCTGAACGAAGCCCCCAACATTCTTCCTTGACATCATCTGGAAAGCCCAGCTCCAGGACATGCCACGCATAGAGCTTATGCTAGAGCTGCAGGCAAAGACGTTGGGCAGAATTGCCCTACCTGGCAGCGGTGTTGCAAGTTTCGGAGGACTTGAATGTATGCCATGGAAGGAAGCTTGGTGCCTGCCATAGCAGCCACCAAAGCCAGCGCCAAGTGCCAAAGCCGGCCTCGGGAAAAAAGTGTGTTTTTGAGTGAAGAGATCAAGTAGGTCTCTGGCCAACGGCTGAGGACCGAAGCTTCCGAGATCGCCTCCGTGCGCAGCCGAAGCAAAAGTAGAGGCTCCGGGGATGCTTGAACCTGGGATCCCGTGGGACGTGGCATCCACATGACTCAGCATGACACAGCATGACACAGCTAACTTCGCTGAGCTGCCATAGGTCACCACATCAGCTTGGAGCCCCGAAAGGGTCAACAAGCACAAGGTCCGCTGCCAGAGCCCTGGCCGCGGTGGTCATGGCACATGACACTTGAACACCAGCTTTCTGTCCTCGCTTGGAGCAGGAGCTTATCGCGGAATTCCAGATGATCTGGTCGTGCAAACCCTCCTTGGCTGCAGGATGCACGCCTGTCTTGTAGGTTGGGATATGAGCAACACCGAAGCTGAGGCCGGCCGTGGCACAGCCAAGGCGCTGCCATGCTCTCGTAGAGATGCAAGGCGAGATGCCACTGCGAAGCCTTCCAGACTGGCAGACTCTGGCAGACTGGTATAGGAAGCCCTTTTGGGGCGTGACGTGCCTTCTCGCAGACCGACACGGCTGCTCCGAGGTGGTATCTATTGACCTGACCAGGCGCAGGAAAGGACTTTGTCCTCAAGCTTTCGCACAACGAGCCAAGCGCCTCTACTGTAGAAGCAGACATGCACTTCAAGATCTGGAAGGCTACCTGCCAACGCGGATCACAACGCGGAAAGCAAAACTGGCCCCGGCCCCAGGCCTCCGGCACCTTCGGATGCAGCGAACGTAACAGAGCCTCAGCTCACGACGACCCAGAACGCGATCACGGCTCGACAGCGGCATGAGGTGCACTCGCTTTCTCGGCCTGGGAACGGTCGCGAACCTAGGCCTGGAGACCCAATCTGCGTCCTGCAAGGAGTTCGCCAGGATCCTCGACACCTGTTTTTCGGTGACAGAAGACAGAAGATACGAGACGGCACCCTAGGGAGCATGCCCTGCGGTGGTCACTCGCATGTATGTTCTTTGTCTTGGAGTCCCAGCCCGTCCTGCTGCTGAGATGGTTTTGGTCCCAGGGAGTTCAGGCATGCAGCTAGATCCGCCACGGCCGCCATGCTCTCATGTGCTCTCCACTGCACGTCAGCACTTCCAAGGCTGCCAATAATCTTTGGCCAGCCGGGTGCTACGGGGCCTTGAGCCCATGCGAAATGCTTCCGGGTGCCGTTCGCGAGGCCTATGCTCCAGCAGCTGACAAGCGCACGGCACTGACCTGAGAGTGCCCTTCAGGGCGCCTGCAGGGTTCATCTCACAAGTGCATGACCCCTGCCAAGTCGCACACAGCGCAACTTTTCATGCAAGCTCCTTCGTATTAGTGTCGGTCTCGGCTCGCAAAATGCTTCACGGTAGTCACTGAGTTTGCAGCCAAACCAACATAAAGAAACAAAATAGATATTCGCTAACCGGCTAAATAAGCGTGCGGTCTAGATGTGTCTACATCATCTGGCGCAGTGGGCGCCTGGGTGAGGAGCTAGTCGGAGGCAGTGAGACTGGGAATTCAGGTGCAAAGGGACCAGGGTGTTGTCGGCCACTTCCCTCTCCAGCTATGGTGAGGCGGCCGGCGAAATAACTGCCTTGCCTAGTCGTTACACCTGCTGGGATCCCTTTGCAGGCAATCAACTGCGCTTACCCTGCAATCAAACGGTTTCATCCTTATCCTCGGACTCTGCAGGTGTTGCCGGTGCCTCCAAAGCATGTGCAATGTTAGACGGTCCGATGCCAAGCAACACTTGAAGCTGCCTCTGTCGTGGGTTGGCTGTCCTCGAGGTAGGTCAAAGTCGATTCGGGCAGCCAGGCCGTGAGGGAGACCGAAGGAAATCGAACTTGCAGAGTGGCATCCTCCTGCGAGCCGTACATATGTGCACACAAGTTGGAAGAAACTGCGGATCCAGGGAGCCTTGTCGTGTTGCACCACAAAACCTTCCTGGCCGCTCAACTTAGCCAGTCGGTCGTCCCACTTCAGCGCAGAATGGGCCTGGCGCGCAAGCACACGAAAACTGCTTGCGCACCGCACGCGCACTGCAAGCCCCCGTCTTCCCTCAACGCCTCGACGGCTTCTAAGAGTTGCTGTGTCTCGCAGGCTTTCACTCGCTTGCAAGGCTGCGTCAGTTCTTGGAGCATGCCTCAAGCAAGGCACGTCGCCTTCGAAATCTCGAGAGCACAGCCGAGCATCCGAACTGTGCTAATCGAGTGGCTCGTGGGAAGCCACGCTTTGAAGCCTAATGGAGGCGGAAATCTGACCTGCGCAGACCGGCCGCGCTACTTCTTGCCGCTCACCCTTTTGCTGTTGTCCCTCCCTGCCTGTGCTGTGCCATCTGACTCGTCGTCTCTAAGAACGATGCCCTCGCAACCGCAGGCGTCTGCCAAGCGGTCGTCCCACTTCAGTGCCTGAGGTGCTATGCAAGTTATGACGACCCCGCGGGGTCGAAGTCTGTGAGGCCGAGGGGCACTATGTGCTTCCACTGCCGGCTTCAGTTCCTCTAGCTTCGCAACCCTCACAGTTCTCATTGGCCTGAGCCGCGAAAGGGTGCCGGTGAGCAAAGACAGCGGCCTGCCTCTCTGAAGCGACTGAAATTGAGATGCCAGCTCTTGGTCGTTGATCAACAGCCGGTCAAGGCCTGGCTGAGACCGGCTAACGATTCGGACAATCAACCAGCGACCTGCCTAACCCCGAATTCTCGGCCATGTCTCGCAATCGCCTAAGCGGCTTGCGTGGTTGTCCAGGCGTAGCAAGGCAAGTGAGAGCGAGAGAGCGAGAGAGAGAGAGAGAGAGAGAGCATCTTGCCACCTGTGGCCAAGCGAGAGAGCGAGAGAGACGGAGGCAGAGCATCACCCGTGCCAGTTTCTCGGGCTTTAGGACGTTGAACGGTGGAACGAATGCCTTCTCTCCGCCTCTCTCCCCTTGTCTTAGTGTAAGCCATGGGCGGGTTGTTCTGCAACATCTCCCAAAGCTGATCTCGGGAAAGTGCATTACCTTTTGATCAGAAGCTGCTGTCGTCACCTCTGGCACTGCTTGCATCGAACTCCAGCCTTCAGAGTCGCCTCCCTCTCCCATCCCTCCAGCTGCACTCTCGGAGCTTGTCCTTGCCCATTCCGGAAGTAGTGAGAACAGACACAGGCGCGCGGCAAGAATAAGCCGGAGCCTATCCAGCCAGTTTTGGAACCAATCAACTCGTTCGGCAGAGCCTAGCGTCTCTTCTGCAGCCACACCGACGAGCACGCTGAAAACACGTTCACGGAAGCTGCTGGGCGAATCGGCAGTGGTGCCTTGCTCAAGTTCCTTACCTGGCCCTGGACCGTATTGGCTCATCTCTGCTGCCAACTCTTTCGCAGCCTCGGGGTCGAGACGGAGCGCCATCAAGCAGTCGAAGAACTGTGATGTTTTCCAGTGGGCATGTGCTCAGCTCGGGAAGCAGCATCCGTTTCTTCGTCACTGGTCGCCAGCTGTTTCTCACAGTTGTAGTAGCGCCTGGACCAAGGTGCATGCCATGCATGGTGCATCAAGGAGGCTGGGCGAGGAAAACTTGAGTGGAGGCTGAGGCCATGGCTTCTCCAACGCTTGAGGCAGTGTAATCCCTGCATGCTCTGCCATCGATGCGTACGCCTGACAGCTGGCGTGAACTCTGCCACGTGCCATCGAGCACTCGAGCTCAGAAGTTGCTGTTGCGGGCCTGCCTTCCGGAAAGCAGCGTTTTCAGGCGCTTCAAACGGACCTGGAATAAACTCCACCGGCTCACCTGGCACCTCAGCCAGCGCAGCAGTACAGCATTCGCAAGACACTCACTGATCCAGGAGCCCATGGGGCCCGCTCTGCATTCACCGTGTACAGTGCGCTACTGACACTACTGTATGCTCTCAGCATTGCTCTCCGGTGGGTTCCACCGAGCATCGCAGTTTCTGCATTTTACCCTCAGAGTCTGAACATGTTGGCAATCACCTCATGTTCTGATGTTCAACCTCATACCGTGCAGAATTGAATGTTCGTCGTGGGTCCTTTGCAGACTTCTCCTGAGATTCCCCACAGAAGCAGTGTTTGCCTGGGTGCATGAATGCAGCTCCACAGAGACAAAGAATGTTCGATTACCCAAACGGCTTTTACAACGTCACCACACCTGCAACTCCGATAACCCTTGCACTGACGACTGTGCTTCTACCGATGAGGCGACATGAGACGGACTCTTGGATTCGAGAACTCCTACTAACTTATTGCAGACTAACCTTTGGACACTGGAGTGCAGCAGTGCGTGTTTGGATGCTGGGGTGCTGCGCTCTTTACTAACTTATGATGACAAGTCAGGTCTCCACCTGCAGTCCATCTGGTTCATTGTCAGTACACGACCACCCTATGCTTTATGGAGAGCTCGTCTTCTTCTTCTCACACACACACTCTCTCTCTCTCTCTCTCCCGGGCCCGGGGACGCTGACCCACACTCTCTCTCTCTCTCTCTCTTCTCTTCAGCACAGCCAAACTCTCTCTTTCTTTCTTTCTTTCTTTCTGCGGGGCGTAAGGGTCGACTACCCGACCCTCAGGCCATTGGCCCGCCCAACCNNAGGCCATTGGCCCGCCCACCCACCCCTCGCTCTCTCTCTCTCTCTCTCTCTCTCTCTCTCCCTCCCGGGCATAGGGGCCTGTCGAAGCCTCCGGGCATCATGCCCACCCGATGTTTTATCGGGCCGAGGGGAGTGAGTAGCGAATAGCCGTATTGGATGAGTCAGTCTGAGGCAAGAACCTCACCACCGCCCAAGAGGACAATCATACAAGAGAGATTGTCTTTGGATCCGCATTTAATCGCCTGTACAACGTGAAGCAAATCACAGCATGTCAGACCAACCCCTGAAGAAGATCCGCCTCGTGGCATACGGCAATCGCAGCCTGTGAGTCATGAGTCGAAGCTGCCGAATCATGTGATCGTAGCAGCCCTAGCACTCTGTTGGAGGCCTGAGCTGGGTCAACTGGTTGGCCCTCAAGAATCTGCAGCTTCTCCGCTGCCAATTTGACAACGGCCTCGTTTGGAAAGCTGCCTCCAGCCAGCCAGGGGTTATCTCAGCAACTTGCTAGCCTCACAAAGCGAAGCAAGCCTTCCGATATTCCATCACAAACCAGCATAAGAAAATCCGTTGGTCCACAATCGAACTCCTGGCACGAAATGCGGGGCGCTGCGGCGACCGTAGCAGTGACGCAACTGCGTCATCAGCCTGAAGCTCGGGGGCACAGCTCACCGGGTGGTCCTTCGGGCTTGGACCTGAGACAGTGCTGAGAGACCACAGTGACACAGCGTCGCAAGAACGTCACATTTGGAGCCTCGCCTCCCGTGTTCTTGTGCTGCGCATCGCCGAAGGCACGGCTAACGGCCAAGTCTCCATTCACCCGTGCCACCCCCATTACCTGCGTGCCATCCATCCACACAGATGGCCCACGTCATTCCAAGCACGCAATCTAGGGTCGGGACTTCCTGCACGTTACCGCCAGTGCGCTCAATCCGCGCTCTTTCGCTCGGAAGGTCTGGCTTATGGTCCTCACACGTTTGCACTTTGCGGAAGCGGAAGCTGCACAACAACGCTTTCCTGGCCGTTACAGTCGTGAAGTCTGCCTACCGCGCATTTCATGGTATCAGGGGTCCGTGGTGAGGCCACGGTCGGTTCCAGGCCCAGGGAAGATCGAACCATCAGCCCGCCCCAGAAGCACACGGCTATCGCCAATGTTGCCCACTCGGAGGTGATAATCGCCTGATCGATGTGAAAAGTTTTTGATTGCATGGCACCGAGAAGAGCAAGATCCCTCTCATGGGCACAGCATGGCAGCTGTGGTGCCTCCAGGCGTGCTTGGCGCTTGAACAATGACAAACGTTCCTGTCGATCCACTAGGCTGGTTGGAGTCGAGAAACTCCTTGTCTAAGCGGAATGCCTGTCAATGCTCCAGGAAGCAGCTGCTGAAAAAGCACTCCAACTTCAATACATTGCTTCCCCCCTGCGCAGACTGGGGCGGCGGCCAATTCTGTAACAGCTTCGTCACTCTCTGGCATCCCACTTTTTGCGAGCTCTTCGTTGATGCGTCTGGCTATGAAACCAGAACACTGGTCACCTCCGTGACCATCGAAGACTCCGAAAAAACCCCAGGTATCTTGGGCATAGATGACGTGGGCATCCTCCATGCTCGGTCGCCATCCGTTCATCTCTGCAAAACCAACTCGAAAGGCCGTGCCGCCAACTCGCCTTGGCACAGCGCACGCTAAAACCCTAAACCCTAAACCCCGAATTTCAGCTAGCAGCGGAAGCTTCTGGTTTCAAGCCAGGGAACTTGACCGCCACCGAAGTGACGGCCTTTGGCAAGCCCTGCCCCATATTTTGGAGGTGGCGGCTGCCTTCCGTGTGGCCCTCCTGCCAGTGAACAGTACCTCAAGACTAATCCTTTCTGGACTGCGCCGACTGTGCCTGCAAACTCTCTGTTGTTGGGCCGGGCCAGCTGAAATCCGAAATGCCACAGACATGGTGCAAAGGACTCAGAAAGCCAAGCAGGCATGAGTCGATCTGTGACGCGCTGTAACTGGGAGCGGAATCTGCGGGTCTCAGTGCACGGTGCTTTTCTTGCCACTGCGCGCTCAGTTCTCTGTCCCACTCTGTTCCGCATCATGTAAAAAATGCTCGGAGGCTGTTACGGGCGCAGCCTTGCGCACCTCCTGCGTCGGGTCTGCGCTCATCGTGATGAGCACGGTGAAACCGTTTGGCCTCTGCTTCTTGCAAAGGCCAAGACCATCTCAAGACAGCCCCGGGAGCTCGAGCCTTGGTCGCACGAACTCGCGTCGCCCTCGCATCGCCCTCTCTCCTCTCATTGCTCTCATCTCTTTGCCTCAGCTCAGAGCCAGACCTTCTATGTACAGGCCAGGACAAGGCAACCGGCCGTGCGTTTCTCGTCGGACGGTCCAGGCACCTGCGACGCACCTGCGAAGGCGAGAAGAGAAGCGAAAGTCCAAGAGCCGAAATGATGACATACTTCGAATGAACTCCCACCCTTCAAGAATGTCTTGCCATATGGGGGTCTTCAAACGCCTTGTCCTAGTCCTAATGATTTGACGTTGGATGGAGGACGGGCGGACGGGAGAAGCCGGTGAAGGAAAAAATCAGAAGCTTAACATGATTGAGATGTAAAGCCAACACACTTCCTGGAAACAAGAAACACAACTGACAACAGTGTATGGATCCAGCATTGGAGCAGGTATTTCGCTCTACATGCATCTCGGAGCTTCCTGGAGTTGAGACAACCAGATGCTCCACACAGCGTTCGAGCTTCAATCGCAAGGCGAGCTCTGTGGCACTGCCAGCACAGGTCTTACCTCAGCCTGCAGCTGCGTTCCGCATGCGACCCAGCGCCGCCCATTCCTCAGCGGTGCCCAAAACACTATCCATGGTCCAAGAACATTCTCGAATGCTAGGCTCTGGCATCGTCGCGATCGCGGCCTCGGCCTTTGCCACGGTCCTTGCCTCGGAGCTCCAATCTCAGAATCAGAAGCTCCGTTGACTTCGGCTGAGGAGCGCACCGCCGCCGCCGCTGTTCTTGCCTGCAGGGGCTAAGCGGCGAGAGCGGCTGAAAGTCCCTTGCCGCAGCGCCTTGGCCCTTGTTGGCCCCTCTGCCCCCTGCAGCACCTGCACACAAAATCTGCACCAAACAACTCCAGACACGTCCACTTTCTGACTAAGCTCGGAGCCCTTTTTGCCACCCCAAGCCTTGCAAGCGAAAACCAGCAAGGATCCCCATGCAAAGGTGCAGACGATCGGGAATCCAGCATCTCCACCTTTCCATCCACCGCCTCACGAAGTACTGAAGCGACGCAGCCCTATACACAGCTGACCCGAAGCTTTCCATCCGTCCACCCTGCCTTGATCGTCTCCATACCGGTCCTCCTCCTCCTGAGAGCGATGCAACTCACGCGGTCTTTCTTCCTCCTAGAACCGAAGCGTACTTGTGCGTTTGCACATTCGGGGAAACACTTGTGCCAGCATACTGCGCAAAGAAACTGTGGCACTGTCGGCGTGACCAAACAGTGAGAATTCCGAGCTCTTAGCTTCGACTGCACACGCAGGCACAGGCACGCAGTCTCAAGTCTGGGCCACAGCCGCCGGGCCTCGTTCCAAGAAGGGCGGCCGCCTGGCACTGAGGTCCGCTGAGTCCCAAACGTCTCCTGCAAAGCTGATCCTGCCTTGGAGCATGTTGCGATCTTCATAACCGGTTCCACCTTTTCCTGTGGCACCACTGCATCCGCTGCAGGCTCCATGGCCACCTCCACAACCCTGTCGACAGCCACCGGCAGCACAGCTACCGGCACAGCCACCGGCACAGCCACCGGCGCAGCCACCTGCGCAGCCTTGACAGCCACAACCACCACAACCCTGGCAGCAACCTCCGCCAGCCCAACACCCACACCCTTGCCCGGGACAACCCTGGCATGCTTGATAGCCTTGACAGCCCTGGCATGCCTGGCATCCCTTACACCCTCCGCAGCCATAGCCACAGCCCTGGCAGCCCTGGCAGCTTCCACATCCTCCACAACAGCCACAACCCCCGCAGCCTGCAGAAGAAGTGCGCAAGTGAAAAATACTCTCTCGGCTTAGGTTCCAAGGACTAGTACTAGAGCAACCTATTTGCATTGCAATCTGCCGACAAAAACCCGTGCCTGCTCCCGATTGCTGCTGTGCCATTTGCTGCTGCATCATCTGCTGCTGCATCATCATCCTGCCATGCAGGATCAGCTGCTTCGGCTTCAGATCACGAGATGCGTCGTCCCTTTTGCTAAGGCGAGGGTGGAGGCCTGGAGCGCTGCACCCTCCCGGTTTCACTTCAACATGCCAGGCAGTCTGTTGCTGCTGCGGACTCATTTGGCTCATCCACCCGGAGTTCATGGGCATCATGGCCTGGAAACACAACTTCGACTTCGAAAACAAGAAGATTCGACACTGCTGCACAGCCTGTGGACTTCCGTGGAGCTGCATACCTGGAGCCCAACCGGAAGAAACAAACTTAAATCTCACTGCTGCTGTGGCCTCCATAGGGAGCACCATATTGCGGCTGGCCTCGGCTCTTTACGACCGCTACGACATGCGCGTGACCAGCCTTGCTTGAATCGCCTGCCACGTTCTCGCTGTGGCACAGGGACAAAAAGAGCGGCTAAGAGTAGACTGCGGCCCTTTTGAGGCCAAGGAGGCCGGGGTCCGGACCCATTGCAGGCCTAAGACCAAGGACCAAGGACTCCTGCTTATGTCCTTGTGCGACTGCCAGATTCTAGGGCCGCTGCGGCTGCTGCAACCTTTCATGGGCAACGCTCTGGGCTTCAAAAGCTTCTGCAAGATTAGTTTTGAATAAAGTGCAACTCAAATTAAAATCAGCTGCCGAACTTCTATGAACAAGCATAGGCTAACCTCAGACCTCAGATCCGACGCACCCCCACGCGTTCACAATCCCATGTCTCAACACGCTTACTCAAACCACCATTCTAAAACCGCTGTACGCAAAAAGCAACTGCCGAAATCCGCATAATAATCCATAGTACGACCCAAAAACAAAGCAGCTCACCACAACCCGAAACAACATCCAAAACACCAAAAACTAAGAGCACACTCAACCGTGCCCTAATGAGATCTGGTGTATGACCCCTTGATGTTTATGGCGCTTTAACATCAACCGGAGCAGCAACACTTTTTGCAACGATGACGTGCGATGATGTAATAGAAACATCCGATATGACATTGAAGGAAAGCACGGCGGAGGTGAACGGTAATTTTTAAGATGCGAAAATGCCAAAAGCGTGGGACACCATGTTCAGTCATAAAAAAAACGTCAAAAATATTGTGATGGTGAGCCGCTCGAGATTGGATGACGAAATAACAGAAATGAGGAAAGGAATATCCAAATTTGAAGGCAGGGAACGTGAAAAGTCATTAAGATTCAAAACAACATACAAATTAACAACATGCGCATGCCTACCCTTGAGGAAGCACAGCAAAGAAATAAGATTGAATGAACCATGGAAAACACACAGCGAGACTTCATGTCTTGGAACTCAATACAGTACTTGATCTGTAAAGTTCGAAAGTGGAATGCAAATGTGACACACGAGGAGCATGCATGGCTACCACGAGACTGGATGTTCGAGACGCCCGCAGTGGAAAGAAGAGGCTAATCATGTTCAGAACAATAACAACTTTCACAGTGGCGATAAGCGTATGCCTTGTATTTTCGTTTGGTCTGCTTCCGCTGGCAAAAAGACCGTACACAACCATATAAATCAATGACTAACCTAGGACCCGGCATCAAACACATGAAGAAGTACTTCCTTTGCAGCCGCCTTCGTTCAAGTCATGAACAGGAACTCTGCAGTACATGGTTGAGGCCTTTTAACGTAGAAGGTTTGATTCAAAGTCCGTCTTGTTCCAAAAGCATTTAAAGAAGTACCACTTTGATAGAATAGTTAAATGTGCAGTCATGGTGAACAGGAGAAAATATGAATGGGTTCTTGAAGCACATAGAACGCACAACTTAGCAAGGAGCACGAAAGATTATTCGTAGAAGCTGGGGAATATTTACTGGAAGTAAGCGCAAGAAAGACAAAAAAAAATGTGCCAGTCAAACGCAACGGAAAACTGAAAGAACAAGTCAACACTGACCACTATTGTGATAGAACCCACAGAGTAAGTTGTAGAATGAATTGAAGCGCTAAGAAGAAAAGAACAGGATGATGACGGTATAGTGTTTCACTAGTCACTAGTTGCTATTTTCAGATCTACGTTGGGGTGGCGAGGCTTGGAAGCAAGCGCACCGGCTTACATCATTTCCCGGTTCAGGGTTGTGGGTTCTCAACACGCAAATGCAGTGATGGACGACGATCGACAGATTAAACGAAAGCACGCTGATGGGCAGTGGACCCTCAGATCCGCAAAAAGATCAGTGCTGGCACACCGGAGACCACCCATGCTTGCGCACTCTGGGCATCCCGTTGCATGACGGAGCTCCACTGTAGCTGCTTTTGCAATGGGCAGCTAGCAAACAGCCAGAGCCATAGCACAAAATCGAAAGCCATAAATCCGAAAAGCAGAAGGGCCTTGGATGGGCTCACGTTACGGGACACCCAACATGCTGAAACCCTAGATGCTTCTTGTTTAAGCCCCAAAAAATGCACTTTGTCCTGAAATGGGTTGGGGTCACGTTGCAGTTCGGATTCCCGGAAGCCAGTTTGGAGCTTTTCGGAAACCACAAAGGATTCGGAAACCAGAAACGGATCAATCACAAAGCTCGAGACGGATCTTCCGGCAACAACAAGCACGACGATAGCAACGGTGTGATGAACCGCCACAGGCCATAGCCTCATTATAGGGCGTGCTGTGCGGGTTTGATGCGGGTTTGAGAACTGTGATGAACGCTTTTGCTCAATGGGCGGGGCGAGTTTAAGAATTGTGATCAACAACTTTAGGGACGGCTTCAAGAAGTGTGGTCAACCGTTGTCGCCTAATCAGGGGGCGAAGTTTGAAACTTTTGATCATGCGATCATAAGAACATATAAGAACTGTGATCAGCCGCTTTCGCCACTAGGGGCGTTTGTAAGAAACACGATCACCCGCTTTCGCCCGATGAGACGGCGAGTTCAAAACGTGATCACCCCCTCACCCCCCTCGCGCATTCGCCTAATCAGTGGGCGGCTTTAAGAAATGTCATCGACCGCTTCGCCCAAATGGTAGGGCGGGTTTTAAGTAGTGTGACCAACCGCTTTCGCCTCGTTCGCCTCATGAGGGTGGGCGGAAAAGAAGTATGATCAACTCTTTTCTCCTACTGCGAGGGCCGGTTTAAGCAATGCAGTCAACCGCTGTCGCCAAACCAGGAAGCGCATTCAAGAAATGTCATCAAGCGCCCCCCCCCCCCCCCCCCCACATCCCACGAGTTCGCCTTATGACAATGAGGGGGTGGGTTTAAGTAGCAGTGTTTCTTGCACACTGGGAAACCGACAACAACCTTGACCGAGACTGACAACGTTAACGCTGAAACTCGCAGCTTCCGACCAACCCCTCTTGTGGCCTCACACTTGCTGAAGTAGGTGAACACCTGAAAACAATCCCTGCAGATGCTGCGAAGCTTTCAAGCTCGACATTAGTTGTGGGTCTACAAGACCTGGATCGCATGGAACAAATATGGGCAGTTCCGCAAGGCCAATGATGAAGGTTGAGACGCTCGTGCATCTATTTCGGCATGTTTGCGTTTGCTGGGCAGATTTCTCGCCTGCGTGCACGGTTTAGCCCGACTACGCAGTCCAATATCTTTCCAAAAAGCGACTCCGGTGGTGGTTCCCCTGCAAAGCATCAATTTCAGAAGCAAAAAGCAGCAAAGCCCAGAGCATCCCAGAGCCCTACACGATCTGGCTCGTGTGTTCTTCTCGGCTCAGCACTTCTTGCCTCCTTGCTCATAGCCCCCTCACGACCATATCTCCCATTCTCCTCATCTTCTTCCTCCTCCTCATCATCATCATCAGACCATCAGAATCATCTTCCCTGTTTCAAGGATCTGACACACTGCTTGATGAGTGTACTCGAGAATGTAAGGCCGTCTCACAGAATCGAATAGCAAAACCGATCTGAGGCAGCCGCGGTTGCTGTGGAGGTTGGGAGGGGTGCTGCGGCTGCTGCGGTTGCAGAGGCTGCTGAGGCTGCTGAGGCTGCTGAGATTGAGGTGGAGCAGGGGGTGTTGGAATCTGCGACACGGGAGGCCTGATGATGCAGCGGGCTTGCAGACACTCATCTCTGCATTGCG
The DNA here is from genome assembly GCA_905221635.1 of Symbiodinium sp. CCMP2456. Classification (NCBI taxonomy): domain Eukaryota; class Dinophyceae; order Suessiales; family Symbiodiniaceae; genus Symbiodinium; species Symbiodinium sp. CCMP2456. The sequence continues at coordinate 38,014 of CAJNDV010022570.1, forward strand.
CTGTTCTCTGTAAACTGAGAACAGGGCTTCTCACGCTCAGCCTGCAGCTGCTCAAACAGTTCGTGATTGAGTGGGAATCCAGCAAGAGACACCTCTGAGGAAGAGTGCATACGGCCACCCCGCCTGCGGCTCCCTACTCGGAGCTGTCTCCTGGACCAAATTGAGGACATAACAAGCGGAGGCAAGGAAGGTCTGGTGATGCGAAGGGGAACAACGGCACTTTCGTTGAACCCAGATCGTTGAACCGAACCTCATCTACCCTGAACCCCAACCACCTAACCCAGTCCAACCTCACCTTAACCCACAATGCGCATAATCTGATTCGGACCTCACGTACCCCAACTTAACCTAGCCCCAACCTACGCGAACCCAACCCAATTCAAGCTGACCTGACCCTGGCCTGAACTAACCCGACCTAGCCTAGCCTAACCTAACCTAACCCAACCCAACCCCCCAACCTACCCCGCCCTTGTCCAACCCACCCAACTAACCGTGACCTAACCTAAGCCAACTGAGCACCAACCTCTAACCCAGGCTTACCCAAGCCACATGAATCTACGCCTAGTCTAACCCAACCCAACCGAACCAAGACTAACCTATACCTCGACCTGGCCTGCCCTAACCTAGCCTAGAGGAACCTAACTGTGCCCCAACCTGCCCTTGGTCCAATCTATCGGAACCTAAAGTCAGGCACCACCCAATCACCCACCCTTTGGCGAGCTGACTGAAAGAAGGCTTGGGTTCACTGCAAAAAAGTTGGGTGTGCTGAAAGAACCACGGTCGATTCAAAGGGCCTCAGGCGCCGGTCGATCACGCCAGTTCGTGGAGCGTGAAGCTTCAGAGTCTCGGTCGCGCCAGGAGCCTGGGAGGATAAGTTGGATCAAGTTCTCAAAACCAGAGTGCTTAGGCTTAGATGTGCTTAGGCAAGGGCTCGCAGCCTTGGCCTCTGCTGCGGCCTTTTCTTCACGCTCCTTTTGCTCCTTCTGCTCCTTCTGCTGCTGCAGCTTGGAGTTGAAGAAGCGTGGGGGCCCTCGCCAAGGTACTGTAGCTTGTGGCACTCCGAGCTCGATCCGCCCCGACCGGCCTGAAGGCTTCGCTGCTGGCCTCAGAGTGGGCTCGCGCGCCACTTCGCTGCTTCTTTTTGCTTGAACCGCATTATTCTCGGACGTGGACGTGGACGTGTCAGGTCGCGCTGTCCCGGCCGAAGGAGTCGCAGGGGCACCGCTACCGCCAAAGCGCCAGTTCTCTGAACCTGCGCAAGGATTTGCAGAAGGGCAAGACGGGCGCGAGTTGTTTCGGATCGCCTGCTGATGGCGTCTGCGGCTTCGGCGGCGGGGCCTCAGGCACAAGAGCTTGCTCTCCTTGCATAAAAGTCGAAGGCCGTGCAGCCCACCTTCTCTGCAGTCGGCCTGGCATTCCAAGGCCATGCCAGTGGAAGATCGACAGTCTTCGTCTGAGCTCGGCACGTTGGCACCGAGTTTCCTGTCAGCCGGCCTAAAGAGCGACCACGCGCCAGGCCAACTGCGACAAAAAGTCCACAGCAACAAAGGCTCCCGCCCCGACCGAGAGCATCCCAGCGATCCTCCTAGGAGTCAGATCGAGCCGGGATGCCATGCAAAACCACGCGGTGTGAGCACAGCCTTCACCTCCTTTTTGTCATCCTTCTTCTCCAAGGCAGTCTCGCGTCTCTTGCCGATGGCCGCCCATCTCAGCATGCACGCCACTGGCCGGAGGAAGAAGCTATGAAAAGACTGAGACTTCGACTCAGCCTTTTCTCTGTCTGTTGCCTTGAAGGCCGTGGACCTCGCAGCAAAACGTTGCCATTGCCCTTGCCCCGTCTTCAACGGCTGGGGTCCAGACTCGATGCTCGTCTTGCCCTTCTCCCAGGGAGGCGTGGCCTTCGAGTGTCCGCGCGGTCTGCGCGCGGTGAGAGAAGAGGCCGCTTTGCAGCTGGGCGGCTGCTCTGTCCTTCCGTTGGACCACCGTGGCTGCCTGGACCAAAACAACAGGCACACTGGGGATTGGGCATCTCTGAGCGGATGAGCGCTCCTCCGCCTCCTCCTTGGCACGGAGCTCCTTCTCCTGCCCAAGCCAGGACTTGCAGTCGTGCAGTCTTTACATTGGCTCTGGTGGTCCCAAAGAGATGATGAAATCGGTCACCAGTGGCTTTGAGCCCAGAAAAGACCGGGAAGTCCAGGCCTGGGTGCTCTCCCTGCGATATCCTTTGTGCTGCCGGAAACGCTGCTCCAGGGACTGGAGTTCGACGTAGACCTCGAAAAGAAAGCCGTGCTGAGTAGCTCCTGCCGTGAGCCCCTTTCTGACAACCTCTGTTGCACGTTGGCACTACGAGTACCATCACCAGCTGAGCCAGCTGAGCTCTTGGCGGCAGCGTACTGGTCAACCTTTGACTGCTCCTCCTGCGGCTGGGGTCTTTCAAAGCCTTTTCCTACCAAAAGGGAACAAATACTGTGGGGGCTCGAGACCCGAGGCCTCCGTCAGGTGCTGCCCATTTTCCACCTGAGCCTGCTTCAAGAGGCGCAACAAAGGATATGCTCGGATGACTCGCATCACTTGTATGCGGTCTTTAAAGTGCCTTGAGTTCGTTGATCTCGGCCATTCGCTTTCGGCAGTTTGCAATCAACGCCTGAGTTGTGCTGCTTGATACTGGCAAAGCCCTGCACCGAGGTGCTCGAACTTTCCCTTGCCTCGAGGTTCTTGACCATGTAGCTTCCTGAGTTCATTCGCAGCTTATCTCTCGCTCGGTCCTGCTTTTGAGCGTAGGAGAACTGGCCTGCTTCACCCGGGCCGGAGGGAGCTAGCTCTGCAGCCTCAACAGAGCAATAGAGTGAAGCTCAGGAGCTCATAAAAGCCGTGCTGCGCTCCGAGGAGTGAGAGAGCGAGAGCGAGAGCGAGAGCGAGGGTCAGGCGGGGTGAGGGGGAGCGGGTGGGAAAGGCGTGGGAAGGGGGCGGGGGAAGAGTGAGGGGGAAGGGTGAGGGGCAAGGGTGAGGGGCAAGGGTGAGGGGGGGGTGGAGGTGGAGGAGGACGAGGAGCAGGAGGAGGAGGAGCAGTGACGCGAAAATCAAGCCGCTCCGCGAGGGAAATGACACATCTCGGACCCGCTCCCAGTTTGGCATGTTGACATTCCGATCAAAGTCTAACTCCTCGATGTCACATGTGGAGTAGTTGATCTTCACTGCCTCAGAGACTCGATGCTCAGGTTTCGATTTGCAGCAAGCCCTCCCCCATCACGGATGGTGTACACCACACCCCGCCTTGATGAAATATTTCACCGGCAGCCATCCATCCAACCTCGTGGTGCAGCTGCTTGCAAGTGCAAAATCTCTCGAAGCCAGGAGGAAATCGCTAGATGCGTGCCCTTGGGTGAGAATGACCTCATTCTTGCTGCGATAGAAGATCATCCCATCCTGCCGCGCAACAATGTGAGAAATGAAACGATGGCGACAGGACAAGGAACAACGTCGTGCAGTCCAGCATGGCTGCCGGGACATCGACATAGAGAAACAGCTCCGCAGTGGATCGCATGCCCCGGATCTTGCCATCCTCACAAGAGATTGGAAGGGACCCGAAGGGAAGCCTTACCGAGCGCACAGGGGCCCCTGCCTCGGGGAGGCCCGGCGCGAGATGGATGTGGTTCCGCGCCACCTCAAAGGCACAAAACAAAGTGATAGCAGCTTAGGGCCTTAGGGCGCAGTCCGGCAACTATGGGCACACCTTCGAGAGGCCCTGCTTCTTGATGAAGGGCCAATGCACAAGGTACGTGCCATGAACACAGTCCTGCACCTGTTGCGCAAAACAGAGCTTGCACCTGCCGCTTGTGCCCCTTCTTGGGCCGCGACGGTGCTGGGGTCCGTGATGGGCTCCAGGAGGAGGTCGTCCTCGACAACCTCACTCCAAGACCGCTTGATCGCACATGGCACGCGGAACCAGAACGAACGGGGCTTGGAGGCCTTCATGGTGTGACCCTGGTTGGCACGGATCAAGAGCTCGCCATCGAACTCCCGAACCTGTCCCATCCCTCTGCTCTCTCAAGGCAATGGCGCAGCTTCAGGCTCCCCGGCCATGGTGTACCTCTCCTTCTCATCGAAGTAGACGCAAGCCATCAGCTCCTTCCGCATCGGCGCTGCGGCACTCAGGCAAGTCATGGCTCCGGCGGCAATGTCCTCCAGGTTGTATGGTCGGAAGTTTTTCAGTTCCATGATGTCTTTCAGCCGGACGAAACCATCCTCAGGAGAAGTGCAGAGAAGACTGGACAACGGGAGCGGCACACCCGCGCAAAGCCTTCCGGATTCTCACATCCAGCTTGTGAGCTGCATGCCGTAGCACATACGAGAACCTTGACACAGCAAGCCTCTCCGCGTTGCCTATAAAATCAGGCTGAGGTTGCCACATCTTGGAGATCTTTACGTGTTCACGATCCTCTGCCAATCTGTTGAAAATGGGCTCCAACTGTGCCTCTTCGGGGAGCATACAATGACACTCGATGCTTCTCTCGACGTTGATGCGCGCACGAGGCCCGTTTTGCACAGCGTGTAACGATCTCCCTAGTCACGCAAGCGTAGATCTCCGCAGCACGGGGCTCGGAGTGTGGAAATGCATGGCCGTCCTCGTGCGAAAGCTCGAGAAGATCTGAGTACATGTCCCGAAGTGACCTCTCTCCTGCCTCGAAGAAACCATCATTCTTGCAAGTATAAACACGCAGAGTTGGCTGATCGGACAGCCACCCGACAGGCCAACTGAAGATTGGGTCGTCGATTTGACCACCACTGAACATGACTGTCAATGCCCAGGGGGCTTTCCGAACACCTTTTCGACGGAGACGGTCCAGAGCCAAGGACACGCAGTTGGATCCCTGTGAGAAGCACAGCAGCACATCGACTGGATCCTGTGCCTGAACCTGGCTCAACAAGCCATCGACCCCCTCATCAACAAAGTTGTAGCAGCCGTTCCCGTGTGAATACCAAGCGCGAAACGGCTCACCCTTTGAGATCGTCTTCTCCAGCTGACTAGGCTCTCGAAAAATCGGATCATCGGCACCAGCAACTTCTTGCCAGATTAAAGGCGCATCCAGACATATCCACTCTGCATCTTGAACTGCCTGAAATGCTTTCATGAAACGCAGGCTCTGAAATTTCATGATGGCAGAGTTGGAGTTTGCCCCGTGCACCAACAGAATCCGTAGTTTACGTGGTGAGAATAGGTCGCGTCGCGGCTGAGCGTCAAGCATCCCAGTCGAGTCCACAAGCTGCACCTCTTTGTCTTCCTCCTCTGTATTCTCCTTCTCGACCGAGGACTCCTTCGCAGACTGCAATACGTGCAAGACATCCAGGTCGGTCTCACCTTTGATCAACTCTGGAAGCATCTCAGTCAGACCCAAATGTCCCGAGTCCCGCAGTGCCGAGGATGCTGCACGAAAACGCACGCGCCAGCAAGGATCTCGTAGGAGCCCAAGGAATCGAGATTGAAAGTCCCTGGCCTCAGGAAGGTCAAGGGTCTTAGAGGCCCTTGGCCCTACCAGAGCAGCCTCACAGCGAACTGTGGCGTCCGGGTCGGCAAAAGACTTCGCCAACAGAGCGAGCATGTGTCTTTGTACTGTGACAGTTTGTTCAGGTAAGCACATGGCAGCGAGAACCCTCAAGGTCTTGCGCCTCAGGCGAAAACATGCCTGGCTGCCTTCACCGAGAAGGCCGTCCAACAGGCTGCCAAGAACCTCTTCAGCCTCACTGGATTGCAGGCCCCGCGCCAACAGTAGTGCCGTGCGGAGGCTTGGATCCCGCAGGTCGGAGAGCAGTTCAAAGATTTCTTGGCTGCGACCACGCACGGGCTGAAGCAGGGCCTTCACAGCGGCACTACCACTAGCATTTGACAAAATCGTGTCTTTGCATGGCAAGCACCTAGCTACAAAAAATGCAAGACCGGAGATAATCATTGCATCAGAGCCAGGTCCTTCTGCTGCAGTGCTATGCTGACCCATCCAGTTGCAGGACCCTCACCCAGGCGCAGCCGATATTGGAGCCGTGTCCCTCCCACGACTTGCTCCTCCGCAACGAAACTTCCCACGGGCAAGCGCCCGGCCACCTCTTCAGAGGTACTGCTGCCTGTGCGAACTAAGGCGCCGCTCGTGCTCACCACGCGCCAAAGTGCCGGGACCCGTTCGACCAAGGCTTTGCCGCTTTGAAGCCGAAGCGATACCCATCCTTCCGCAGGTCCAGATCCGCAGAGTTTGCGAAAGTGTAGCCGATCTCCCGGCTGTGCCAGCTCGGTGAGGAGGGCCCCGGTGGCGAGGCGTTCCTCCGCCAAGTCAGAACGCACATCTTCGCCTACTCGGGCGATGATTCCACCCTTATCGCCACCGCCAACCACCCTCCACAGGTGAGCATCTCCAGCCGTCATCTCCCGTCATCTCATATTCTTGCAAACTTGCTGGAGCAGTCAAGGCTGCAGGTTTTCGACAACAGGAATTGAGACAGCGTGCAGCTATGAGAATGACCAAAGGCTAAGACCAATTTCGGCTCAGAACAGCAGTGCCGACATGCGGCCTTGTCTCCATCACGTTTCAGGTTCCACCGCATGCCTAGCACTGAAAAGCTCTCGGACACCCGATCGCCCTTCGGCAACAGTGCCGGGCACATGCGCACATTTACCAGCGGTAGCTGTTAACCCTTGCATACCTCCATCGTCATCGTCGTCATCCTGCGACGGGCATTGTGCTTGTGTGGTCATGCTCCTGAGTGCAAGTGCAACCCAGACTGGGTTGCGGTCAAGGCCAGGAGGTTGCGCGTCTCCACCCTGTCCCTGTCGGCGCGAAAAAGCACAACGACGCTCCACCCGCAACGAGTAGCATCCGCGGAGAAGTGGCCTTCGACGAGGATGCGCCGCCAGCATTTTCACCTGACACTTAAGCACATACGAGCATCAGTTGAAGAAACTTGCTTGAGCTCTGAACTGAAGTCGTTTAGATCATCCTCGTCCTCCTCCTGCAGACGTGGGCGGAAAGCGTTCGAGTCGCTCAGTGCACTTCAGTCGGCCTCATCCGCCGATTGGAAGGAAGCATCCGAGATAGCATCCTGTTTGTATGCCGTCAATCTCAAAGATCGGCTGAAACGCTCGCAACTGCTCCATGTGGGTGATTGGGTCTGTAGCAAAGATGCCTCGTCAGCCTCACCTGACATCTCTGGAGAGCTGCCTCGTCACAAGAGGTGACCCAATACTTCAGAAGTGGGCTGTGCTGCAGTGTAGGTTCCAGACATCTGCGGTCGGCTCTTAGCACATCTACCCCGGGCCCACAGCAAAGCGATCTGGCTTTTTGGGGGCCAAGAGGTAGCTTGCGGAAACACAGCATGAAGGAACCCAAAAGCAGTGGCGAGGCACAGCGGCGAGGCAGAGTGGCGGCGACACCCAGGCCGTGCTGTTTTGGCGCGGGATAAAAGATATCAGTTTTCTCGCTTGAGGGAAGAGCAAGCCGTGGCAAGATCGAAGGACATCCCAGCGCTATTGATAAGAAAACCTCTTCACGCCTATGGTCCATGGCATCCCCTCGATCCACTCGGCAGTCTTCCGGGCACTCAGCTGCATCAGTGACCTCAGTGACCCGGTGCTGACGACAAACCGCATAAGTCGGCAACTCAGGTGGAGGCCGCCCTTCGCAGGGAGCTTGGAGGAGGCTACCTGCTTCGAAAGGCGATCAGAGAAGAGCTCAGATGCGACAGGGAGCACCTCGCTGAGGATGGCAAACGTCCCCTGAAGATACTCAATGGGAGCACCCATTCCCAGGTCCTTCCACACCTTGAAGGCCTGACGCCCACCAAGCAGCCCGAGCAGTCGGCTAAGTCTGAAAATTGTGTCTCGAATCCGCACCTTGCCGACCTCCTCCCAATCAACATAGGGTGCTTCCTCGTTCCCCCACTTGTCCTGAGCTTCACAGCCTTGAACATTGAGGCACGCCTGAGGCCTGGTCTCGCAGCCACTTTCCCCTGACCCCATCCCACGGCTTTGCAACAGGGTGCAGAGTGGCCCGGCCATGTGACGCCCCACACGTAGGCGTGACCTCAAAACTGTCTGTTGGTACAGGCCGTCACTCTTCACGAAGAAAGATGCCTCCTGGCGGATACTTCGGCTTCACATCCTGCAGTCGGTCGATAGGGCGTGCCCGCTCGCGCCCGAAGCGGTCACTTCAAAGAGTGTCCTTCACCGGGTCGATGAGGGCCAAGGCTGCTTTGTCGTTCCTCTGGCCTCAGAACAGCCTCTCTGGCCGGATTGATGAATATTTCCGCTTCCGACGCCGCTTTCGGCCAGGGCCACGGCTGTTGTTGAGGCCCATCTCCGCTGCGGGTTTGATTCGCGGTATCATCGTCCGCGTTACTGACTTTAAGGCCTGACATGGTGAAGCACATCGACTGGCGGCTTGCCCACATCTTCCCTCACCGGTAACTCCTACGCAACACATCTAGCCTGCATCCGGGACCTCGGCCACTCCGACACGGACTACCACAAGTGCCGAACAGCAACATCCGAGCCGCCTGGCAGAAGAAGTGTCGAGCTGTAAGTGCCGCACGCCATGGTGGATTCGGCACGGGTTAATGGAGACCTCAATCAAAGCACGCACAGCGCCATGAAACAGGGGCTCTCAAGTCTTCCTCAACTCGAATGCAAAATTTCAGGCTTCCACGCACAAGCAGCTACGGCGTGTAGGACGCAGCTTGAGCACGAAGCTGTTGCACGAGAAACCAGACGCAAGTTGTACTCAGAACTTGAACATACTTGAAGCCGACACTCGACATCACAGGGCAGGCCAAAACTTTGTTTTGGACCTCCGCGATCTCAGCCTGCTGCCGTCACACGGCCTAAGAGCGGCAAAGCACCGAAGTTCTCCTCCCGGGCATTCGGAGGCGGATCCTTTCGTCAGTCTCTTCACGGAGTCCGACGAACACGACGAGGGCTTCTTGGCCGGAGCAGACATCTTGCTGGACTCGGTACAAGGTCGGTCTTCGTTGAGTCCTCAAACCTCACAGGCATGTCACTTCCTCACATGTGAAAGACTGTAATAGAAGCAGCTGCTCAACCCTTTGAGCCATGCTGGAAGCATGGTATGGTCCTGGCCCTGTGCTCTGAAATGATGCCTCTTTTGCACTACACACTCCGTTTCGGGACATGACTGCGAGGACAAGCGCAACACAGTACGGCACCAACAACCATCTAAGCTAAACTCTACGTAGAAGACCTCGAGAAGCAGAGCCCGAAACTGCTCCGCCTGAATGTCGCTATCGAGCTGGGACAACATCGGTTTCTGGACCTTCACGTGCCATCCCAGCCTTGCAGCAGTGCCGCCGCACACAGGGGTCCAGTCTGCGCCCTTTTGTACGTATCAGACCTTCGTTTAAAAAGCTCTGCTGTGCACTGCAAGCAACGCTGCACCCATCTGTTCGGCAGCCAAGTTGCCGAAGCGAATGTGCTCTGCTATGGTCTCCACCCACTGAGTGCAGGTCTCAACATCGCATGCATCAAAGCAAAAGGACCGCCGGGCATCGCCGGTGAAAGACGACGGTTCCCGCCAGCCGTGTGGCTCTGCTGGAGAGATCACGAAAGCCGTTTCCGCCGCCACGTCTTTTCGTATCTGCGCTCGGTGCACTAGAAAGTTGATGCAGCCCTTGGCTTGACCTTTGGTCGACACTCCTTCGTCATCAAACCACATGAAATGACCATCTTGAACCACGCAAACTCGCGGCTGCTGGTCAACTCCAAGGAGACGAAGCATTGCTCGCAGGCGATTTGGACTGGTTTTGAGCAGTGACCCACGCAGCTTTGGCAGCGCAGGCAGGGAATCGAACGCGAACTCCTTTGTGCGTGTCACGGTCGTACCCAAGGACTTCCATGGTAAGCACTCCGGATTCCCGCCTTATGCAGCTGGGAGGCTTGTGGGGCAGTCGTGGGGGGCTTGGGTTCCTTTTGGGGTTCGGAGCGCCTTCAGTGCTGGTGGGCGTCCGTGCCCTCAACCCTTCAAAATGCTGCACGGAGCTGGGATCGGGACCTTTCTTGCGGTGGAGGACTGCGCGGCCCTCTTCTCGGAAGAGCTGTTTGGTGACTACCTAAGAGCTCAGGAGTGGGGAGCGGGGAGGAGCGGGAGTGGTGAGGGGTTTGGGGAGTGAGTGGAGAGGGCGAGAAGTAGCGGCAGTAGCAAGCCGCAGTTGGGAGCGAGAGGGAGTTGGGAGTGTGCTTTGGTGAGGAGTGCGCGGGAATCCAAGTCAAGCGAAAGGCAACGCTCTTCCCGACGAATGGCTTTGGATTACTCCGAGGAGTGGTGCATCAATCTAAAAGAAACGAGCTCTTAAGTCAAGCACCACGGCTGCAAGGAACTCAAGCGAGCCTGTTTGGTCACCACCTCCCTTTCTACGGGTCAGGTGAACATGAACTCTTTGCCGATGGTTCCCTCAATTAGCCCAGATGAAGCCGGGATGATCCAGGACGAGGTCGAGGCACCACTTCGCGAAGGAGGCCTGCACCTCCGACCAGGGCTTTGGCGTTGCTGATCTCAATCTCGCGTGTCTCCTGCACGGAGTCCCGGATCTCATTCCCGAGCACCTGCCAATGCCAAATGCAATGCCAACATCTCCGGCAAATCAAACTAGTCACGGAGGTCCCTTTTGAATGGAAAGGCTGGACACCACAGCAAAAGAGAACTGTCGCATCCAAGCTTAACAGGAAATGCATCAAGCACTTGACGACCATCCCGCCCCAACAGTCCTTTTCACACGTTTCTGATGCTGGCGACCAGTGTGACCCTTGTTCAACCCCGGACCAGGGGAGTTCATGCCAGCGGTATGATCCAGCACAATAGCACATCACGATGTCAATTTACACGTCAACGTGGCTTTTATTGCCGCGTGCTCTACTGAATCACCAAGCATTGCATGCATTGCACTCTTTTTCACACGTGGGGCCAGCACAAGCTGTAGCAGCACAAGCTGTCAGACAGTCAGAGAACCGCACAGCGTCAAAGTCGTAGACAGGTGTTGATCATGTGGCAGCGCATACAAATGC
>CAJNDV010022581.1:0-36692 GCA_905221635.1 Symbiodinium sp. CCMP2456
TTTTCTTTCCGTCGCAGAAGCTTCCATACAGCGGCTTCGTGTGAGAAGCCTCGCAAGTCGATTTCGTGTGGCGTCTTTTCGTTTTGTTATGGGCTTTTCTACGCCCCATGCTCAGCACCCGTGTGATGCATTTCAGCTTTCCACCTGCAACAACGTCAACGCTGGCGTTATATCGTTTCACGCCGACCCAGCAAGTAGTTTCACCGACGAGGAATCTAAGTTGCCGCCCCGCAGCCGGACTTCAAACTACTGAGCAGCACGTAAAAAGAGTGCGCGTCTTCTTTGCAAGCATTGGTCTGCAGTTGACTAAAGTACATGAACACGCTGAACTTGTTGCCTTGCGGTTTAAAGCATCGGTTTTGGACGTCTTTTTGTGCATCACTTTCAGTCTGGTTTCGTTCCAGATGCATTTGCACTGCAGTCTGTTGCTAGAGTTCAAGCCCGTCTACAACTTCTGCTCTGTCGTCAAGTGCTTCGCTTCCACTGCTGTGGATGCACGTGTTTGCAGCAACATGGTTGCACCAACTGGCAGCTGCCTCTCTTCAACTATGAGTTGATGGAGTGGATGCCTTGGTCAACTTTTTTTCTACCAGTTTGAACTTGGCGATTGACCAAGAGGTAGAAAGAGTTTGTTTCCAAAAATCCAACCACTGGAAAATAGTTTGCTTTCTGGTCGTTGAACATGTGCGCGGGTTTTTTCAACCAGCATTGGAGTTGGATTCAGTTTCCACGGCGCCAGTTGCAACAGAATCTTAAAATTTTTGGAGTTTGGAAAACAATTGTTGAGAGCTCCAATGGGCAATGGAGGTGTGACCCTTTCATGACTTCCGATCACAACGAAGGACAAATGACCAAGTGATTCCGTCGAACCTAAAATCATTATGATTTGGTGAAAAAATAGTAATTTATGCGAACTCAAGAGATGATTAAATGTTTGGATAGAGAACAAAAGCTTGTTTCTTCTTTAGCGAAGCATTCTTGAGCTTGGCTCATGTAACCAGAGCAGGGCAGGCGCGGCGTTTCGCGCGGTAGCTAATTTTGTATTAAAAAAAGAAGTTAGCGGCGTGCGTAACGGTTTTCGGATTTCGAGTTAAAAGGATAAGTCTTTTCCATTCCTTCCCACTCAATTACAGCTGTTTTCGCTTTGGCAGCACTCAATCCAAGGTGAGGACTTGCACTCCCAACTGACCACCGGATTACGCTGTACAGGCTCCGGGTTTATGAAAAGCGGTTTGAAAGCAGACATGCACGTCTTTTTCAGACTGTCGAAGCTTTCCAAAAACAGCAACATGTCCTGCCTTCCAACCCACATCTGAACATGCATTTTGAGAGAAATCTCTAGGTGTGGCAATTTGTGCTTGACACAAGTGAGACAACTTCAATCCAGCAGCATCTACAAGAGTACCATCATTCGTTTGTTCTGTTTTCGCTGTGCTGATTCAAAAAGCCTTTCTTTGCGTGGATGGGCTTGTCGACTGCGGCTGCTTTTGCTACTCAGCAGCAAGCGTCGTCCGGCAAGAACATCGTTTGAACAAACAGAAAGGTCAGGTTTGTGCTACAGCAGATTTCGCCACTTGCAACAAGTAACTTCTGAAGATTGTTTGGTTGGGTATTTTTGATTCTGATTGTTGCTTGGTTTTGCTGCGCGTTTATCAATGGTTCTGGTTCCTTCTCAGCAATCACGGTGGTTCGTGGTTCAACACTCATGATTTCAAGAAGCACGGAAATTGCGTAGTTCCGAACGCATGACCATTTTTTGAGATCGGAGTTTCCAGCTCGAAATGCACATTTTGATGTTTCCTATAACTGTGCTTGTGATAAAACAGTACGAATCGTAATGATGTCACAAAAAGTTGGAAATAGTACGCCACACAGCTTTAGCATTAAGAACTGTGTCCTTGACAATGTAAACCGAATTGCAGTTACTATGCATCATTTCATTTGAATTGTTATAAAAAATGCGTTTAGCGCGGTCATCATGAATCTTGTAGCAATTCTGGATTGCGGTGGGTTTTTCCGTTCCATGTTTGGCTGCATCACCATTCGATTGACAACAAAAACAGCCAATTTCGTTTTCAACAGATTTGAAGCAGCGTTGATTTTTTTTTTGCGGTCGGTCTTTTGAAATTAGTCAATGACTTGTTTATGAGAACGCGATGTGCAAGTGGGATCAAGCAGAAATGCTGGGCTATTGGTACGATTTTCATGCTAGTGACAAAGCTTCAAGATCATTTTGTGAATTCACAACATGTTTTGAGAAAGGATGGAGGGTACCGCTTGTTTAGCAGGCCGTTCTGTTTTGACATGGACGTTTCTTTGACTTGACTGGATACATTATCCACGTTGAGCTGAGCCCTCAAAAACAGTAGAGCGCCACACCCATGCAGCTGTGGAAACTGGTGTGCGAATTGTGTCGAATTGCCGAGAAGCTTCAGCTTATATATTTTTTGGGCCGTTTGTGTGTCAATGTGTTCCCCCTGGCGTTCGGAGCCGCAGTGCGTCATTGTGTGGGGCAGGCAGTTGGTTCTAGGGTATCGAGCAGCAAGACAGCTTGTGTCCCTGGTCGGCGAGACTTGGTTGCAACTTTAACATGGCATATGCGAGCAGGATGATCATCTCGTTTCTGAGCTGGTCAAGCTTCTCTGGAATCGGAGTTACATGTTGTGATGAGGCAATGAAGCTGGCACGTGCTTTGGTGCCTGTTGCTGCATCTCTGGTGATTAAGCTCGATGCAGTCGTTTTGGAGGCACCAAGAGTGGCTTCATGTGCAATATTTGCAGAAGCACAATCATTCTTACCAAGTTTTACCAAATTTCGAACATGTTGAATGTTGTTCCGCTTTTTCTGGGGTTGATGTGCCCCTGCGTCGAAGGGAAAAAACAAGCAAAGTCTTCCGGACCCGAATGAGGCACGCGGCTGTTTCGTTCAGCGGAAGTAGCAGCTTCGGAACGCCATTGCTGCAGGTCTCATTGCCTTCAGTTCGAACCTTGCTCCACAAGTTTGTGTACGGCTCACCAGAATGATTCATTGTTGTGCAGCAGCGCCGCTCAGGTGCCCAACGTCGTGGATGTGCAGAGCTGACTTATGCAGTGCAATACGTGCAGGTATGTTGCAGGTGCTTGCTGGTTCATGTCGGATGTGAGGCAGGAAAGACTGGCTTCCCCGAGCTTCCAGCAGTTACAACGATGTTGTCAGACGCGGCACAAACATTGACCGGTTTCTACCTCAGACGAAGTTCTGAGACAGACAACTGCTGGCGATTCGCCAGCGGATGTTGAATTTGCACAAAGAAGTCAGCAGCACGGATGCGGCTTGTCACATGCTCAGCACCGGAGGCATTTCCACACAAGCGCAACGCTTGCAGACACAGATGATGCAGGCTGTGGTTTGGCTCGCTGTTGATCAAAAGCGAGGTACATGCCACATAGCAGTCAGCTGATCGTGCCCTTTCCTGAGGTGCAGCAAGAGAATGCTGCACGGATGCAGCGTCAAAAAGCAGTCTTCGACCGCAAGTTGAAGGTGCGGTTTATTATTTTTGTCATCGTCGTCGTCACAATGGGTGCTGTTACTGTGGTTGTGGTTCATGTAAAGCATGGCCAGGAGCAGGAACAGAAGAACTTGGAGGTGGTCAAGGTGGATACAAAATGGGGGTGTGGGACCAGAAGATGGACTAGTAAGCGAGCTGTGTTCGTGAATGGTATGATTCCAACGTCTTGTCAACTTGAGCACAGTGCTCGACACAGGAGAATGCTCTGATTGCCAAAAACATCATGGATACAAAAAAGGCACTGGTGCCTAGTGCTCTCAATGGTGCCAAAACATGTGGTGATGGCTTCAGAGTCAAGACTGTCCAGGTGAACGAAGACTTGCTGCACCATGCGCAGTCCATGCAGAAGGCTGCGCCTCTTCGGTGTGACCAGCATAAACAGTTTTGTTTGTTTCAGTATCAGGGAAATGCACTGCGCCACAGCGAGCTCAAGATGCTTCAGGACGTCCTGACGGAAGGTAAGTGCATGACTGGCACAGGAATCAGGTGGATCCGTCTCCTCTGCCTGGAAGTCAGAACTGTGAATGCCGGGTTCTGTCGGGGTTGCCGCAATGCGGCTTGTCGAGCACAGCACCAAGCCGCAAGACGCACGAACATCTTTCTTGTGGTGTCTTGCAATTCTTCGCAGTGTAGTCTGCAAGCCGCCGGAAAGAAGTAGCAGTGTCTTCGTGAGGACCAGCTCGCAGCTGCACAGAAGTTCCTAACAGAGTCAGTTGAGCAGACGGACGACACCAAGGTACATCGTTCATGCTGCATGCGTACTGTTGTCATTGTTTCAAAAGTTCTTCGGGCTAGCGCGGATATCTTTTGAATTTGGCTTTCAGGCAACAGACTTGGATGTGCTCGCGGAGGACGGATCGGATCTACGATTCTGTCTGGGGCACGGGTGGCAACACGCGGCCACTGTCACTTGTGACTTGTATGCTGCAGATGCAGGGTTCAATGCAGGAAGACGCTTCGCCAAAGGGCCTGTCCTTGCTGGCGCTTTCTTCGACCTCCAATACGGACGGGGTCGTTTCCATCGATAAAGACCGGACTCGTTCTTCGGAATAGGAGTATGGCATCAATGGACATGATATGTCTGATGCACAGCCCGCCAGACTTGCCACAGTCAACTTGGGGTTACGACTGCAAATGGAATTCAATGCTCATTGCTCAGTCGGAGACATGCAGGCCGTTTTTCACATCACCCCTAGACATGGCTGTTGAGTCCCCTCCTTGTGTGAAAGCATCTCTGGAAAACCTGGAGAGCATACATGGCATGATCTCAATGCAAGCTCGGAGGAGCCAGCGGAGAAAAGCCCGGAGGCTAAGGCTTGTGGGTTCTGGGACGGCCTCTAGCAGCGGGTACGCCTTCGAAGGGTGTCGCATAAGGGTGCATCCGAAGTCAAAAAGCAATGGATCCGTCAGTCTTTTTGTTGCCAGTTATTGGCGCAGCTCTCGTGGGTAGAAGTCAAAGCATGTCGACAGGCCAGCGACAACAGCGAGCCCGAGAGTTTGATCACCATGCTGGCTAGTGGCATCAAGGAGACCTCGGACAAAATGTAGCATGATGTGCCTGTTTCAACAATGGTGGAGAAGTAATGAAATTCTAGAATCGTGTGTGTCTTCAATAGGCGTGAGGTTGAAGAGTGGTGCAGTCGGAGCTGGAGGGCAAGAGTGATGGTGAGACAAGCATGCTTCGCATGGTAGAAGAGTTTTACCTTTGAAGGCTTGCGCTGATTCTGTATTGACGGATGGCTTGTGTGGAAGAGTCCGAGTAACAGTGGCCGTGCAAGACCCTGCAAAGCGAGCACACTTCAAGAATGTACAATGTAGAGCGCTGCTTAACAAACACAGGATTCTAAAATTGTCCTTTTCGTTTTGCAAAATCACTTGTGTGCATTGTTGGATTGAACTTCCGACAATGGGTGAGGAATGGCGGGGATCAAGTCGATTACCCACATCAAGCATGCACATGTTCGGATACATTCTCATGACTGTTAGTGCTGCGGCAATGCGTACACCCATACTGTGGATCTCGATCAACTTTTTTGCAAGCCCTTGGCTGGAAGGCATTGAAGAAGCAGGGGCAGGCGGGTGCTGCGGCTACGATTAGATGCGTGCACAAGTGTGTGCAGATTTTCAAGGTTCAAGTACCTGACATCGAATCCGGCAGCGCGTGGTGCACGGCATGTCGTTCGTTACACGTTCTGCGTATCGCAGGATAGTGAAGCTAAGCTGAAGTCCATCTTTTTGGCCGACTTCCAAGCAGGAGTCAGCGCACTCAGAGCTTTATTTCCAGGCGGTCGACTCCACCTGCGTGGCTTTGCAGCCATTTGGGGATCACAGCTTACGCAGAGGAAGACTTCTGTAGGGATCAGGTCAGAACACAGCCGCATGACAGCCATGCCGAGCAACACTGTCAATGGAGATGTTGACGGGAGCCGTGCTGCGAGAGGCTCCACAGACGAAACTAACATGTCTTCGAAGTGTGCTTCTGCCGTTGTAGGTTGCCACAACTCTTGGGCACAGAGGGATTTCCGCCCTTCTGCTCACAACACGGCAGTCTGCTGTCGAACTGGCGGCTCTACGACCCATGCTGGAGAGGTGCTGCACCAATAACTTCAGCTCTGCTCGATAGCAAGCATTCAGAATTTTGGTTCTTGAACTTCCTGGTCAGGCTTTCTCCCTGCAAGATTGTTGTTGCAAACGACATTTTGGAGGACAAGTTGTTTCTTCCACTTAATGTGTCTGTGCAAACAGCACATCCAATGGGCAGCATCATGTTGGATTCGGTGCTCTCTTTTGACACGAGTGTCTGGAGGAGAGATCCTGGATAGTAGAGCTCTGGGATCCTGCATCCCGCAGTTGGCTCATCACGCTTCCTGTCCCGCTGGCAGTGACTGCTACAGCTTGGTCAGCGAGTGACGAGTGTGCCTTCTTGCTCGGATACACCAGCGACGACGAGCAACCTGAGGAAAGCAGTCATCACTCCCGCGCTGTTGTGGTGTCGTGTAGTGTTGCGCGCTTGGCATTCTTTCCTTCCTTGCAGGACCTTTGCATGGCTGCCCAAGCTTTGCGTTTCAATGCTTACGGCACCAACAAGTTTCAGGAGGCTGGGCTTCTAGACATCTCCAATCTCCTCGTTCTTCTTCTGTTGTGTTCGCCAGCTATTCGAGCATGTTCAGTGCCCGGGTTCTGCCGTGGACGCTGAAAGCTCAGGCACTTCCTGCTCCTTCCGTCTGGCGCACGAGACCAGCCATGGCACTGGTTGATGGAAACGTCTACGTCACTCGACATGTTGGCTAAACGAGGCTCCGAGTAAAAGCAGCATTTTCGGATAAATTGCTTCATCCGGAAGACCGCTGAAATTGCTGACTCAGGTTTGCGGCGGTCTATTGGCTTGTGGCAGTGCTACTGATGCTTTCGAAAGCTTTTCACTCCCCGCCGGCATCTGGAAATCGCAGGCTCCCCTGCCCAGTGGTCCCCGCAAGTTCGCCACTGCGGTTGTGGCAGAGAACTTGTTGGTGCTGCTTTGCGGTGGTTTGGCTGAAAAATGGATCTAAGATCATCCAAAGTGCCAGCTGATCTTGTAAGAGCCGAGTCCCGGCCCTGCTGAGTGTGGCAAACACGTGTATCAAGATGTATCAAGGTCAAGACGACGATTCGGAAGTCCAAGCGGTAGACTGCTGGGACACGAAGGCTTGATTCGTATTGCAATAGCCTAAACGTGGAATCCCATCGAGTTCTTCTCAATGCTGACATCGGCGCATGTCAGCGCCGAGCCGTTGGAGGCACAACTCTGGCGACGGCTGCCTGCGATGGACCCTGGCAGGGTAGGCTGCTGTGGCACAAATCTACTGTCTCTTCTTGGTGGGTGAATGCCGAGTATCACAACCGCCTTTCAAGTTGTTGGTGGTGCAGGACTTGTCCTGAACCGGGTAAGCATGACCGGATGAGTGCAGTATGGAGGGTGGTCTGATGTTACGGCTGTCGACAGTTCCATGTTCAACAGCCATTAATTGCCCCTGGCTCACTATAGTAGCATCGAAGGTACAGGTTACAACTTACAACACACACTCGTTCTTCCGAGCGGGATTGTGGCTTCGGGGTTCAAGACCACGCAGGTTTTCGATGTTTAAGGTTATCATGCACATTCCCTACCCGTTTGGCCACTTTGCATGCGTGAGTGAGAGCATGTGCATAAAGGAGTCTTTGATGGCCTTTCTGGACAAGCACGATCATCCAGTCAGTACTACGGGGTAGCGTGCCGAACGAAGCATGACGGGCGTAGTGGGTAGCTCACTGGCGGCATCTTTGAATACTGGAATCACGGGGTAGTCGGACTTGCCTCCGCAACGGTATGAGCAGAGCCGGATCGATGATTTAATCCATTTGTTCAACCATCCCGTGGCGACCCTCCACCCAAATGTTGCTCTTCTACCCAATCTACTGTGTCCGCCCCGTACAGCCCTGAAGCCCGCCCTCCTTCGCAGAAGTTCAATTACTAGTTCTTCATGACCCTTGGGTTGTGATGGCTCGTTTCAGGAAAGTGTCACTGGCATGTTCATCCGTGCAATGCAGATAAACCGTACTGAGATGTATTGACTGACTGTGTCAGTTGTCTGAGGAGTAGTCGGTAAGTCGCAGAATATGACTTATGTGTGGGGAATGACTGCGGGCTGTTGAGGAAGCGGGTCTTGAAGGCCATGGAGTACTGGACGTTCTGGGTGAAAGATGATGGAAGGTGAATCGTTGATGCCGATCACAGGTTGTACTGCTTTGGGTTCTTGAGGTTTGCGGAGTAGCCTGGCTCATTGCTATTGGCTATTACTGGCTCTGCATGATCTGTGCTGTGGTTCAAGCCTCGCTTGGCTTGAAGGCTGGTGCAGGGCGAAAAAACAATCGGAACAGGGTGCAAAACGTCACTTGTGGTGCTCCTACTTGTGCTGTGAATGGGTTTGCAAGACGTGAACACAGTACTGAATCAATCACCCTATCTGGAAAACTTACCTCGCATGCCTTCATGTCACACACATGCCTGTGCAAGTGTAAAAAGGCGGAGAGAAGGCTGAGGTGCGAACATCGGAAAGCCGTGGTAGCCCACATGCTATTTGATCAGCATCGTGCAAATTCAAATTGTCGGGAGTGAAATCCTGCAGCCACGGCCGAGGATGGCTCGCGTGCGCGGGCACCACACACAGACCCCGATCCCACTCGTACTGACTCGAGCGCAGACACACTTTCTTGCCCTGATTTTTAATTTTGCATCTGTTTCAGTATTTCAATTATTTTTTTTGTCCTTGTTTCGGCACCATTTTTCATCTGCAGTCTCTCGTCGAGGTGCCGCTGTGGTTCTGGTGGGTGGTCGTATCATGGTCTGCGGAGGCAACCTGCGCAAGTGCAAAGCTTTTTGGGTACGTTGGGGACTGGCTGGAAGCGATACTGACATGCTCTGCACCACAACAGCTGGCAGGCATTTCGGATGGCTGTTACTTGGCATCGGTCGCTTTATTGAACCTGGGGCAAGGACCGGCGTATGCAATGTTGCGACGAATCTAATCCCCACTGCCGATCTGTGGTTCCGAGCTGAGAAAAGCTGTGCAATCAAATGCTTATTGGGGTCTGCTGCTTCATTTTCCCCCTCCGCTTCTCCTTCCGACTTGTGCAGTGCATTTCTTCCTAAGCCGATTTCGTGGCCGGTTATCATTCCCTTTTTACGGTTTGCTCCGTCCTCATGACTCATATGGCTTGCGGCTTAGCGAAAGGGTTGGCTAGCTGCCTCGCCTCCAGCGAGCAGCTTGAAATGGAACTGGCAACTTGAGCAACTTCGAAGACCAAAGTTTTGGTGAAAATGTTTGGCAAGGGCTGGTCTATAACAGTTTTCGGTGTGAGTTGCGAAAAATGGGTAGATTGGAGGCTCAGACGCTTCATCCCTGAAGCTTTAACTCTCATGCCATCATGTTCGCTTTCTGCAAGGATTTCGCCGTCGGGTAAAACAGTTCTGGGAGGCCCTTATCCGGAAGTAAGTCATCTCCCTGAGGACTTTTGTCAGTCTCGTGCTTTGATGTTTGTGGTGGCTGCAGTAGTTACGAGAATTTTTAGGCCTTGTACATTGAAGCCAGCAGCGAGACGGTCGTTCCGCGTAAGTGATGTTGAAGTTGACATTGCCAGGTCAAGGCCACCCCCGGATGGACATCGTCAGCAATTCAACCCGTAAGACAACCTGAAGCAGCCCTGAAGCCGGTAGGAAAGGCCCCCAACAACTCTCAATGGATTAGGCCCCCAAAAGCTTTGCAATCGAGAAGCTTTCAGGAAACCTTGTCAACTTAAGACGGCCAGCCTTAACCAGCCCTTTCCAACTGTTGTGGCTTGCATGCAACCCTGAAAGAGCCAGGAAGCCTGCTACTGTAGAAGCTCTTACTTCTAATTCCCGCAACAACTTGTCATCGAGAAGCTTGTAGCTCATAACTCAGGGTTCTAATATGTAAATATGCCTTCGCGAAAGTTCCGCGATAGTGGCGCGAAAGTTACCCGTTTTCTTCGTGAAGAAAGTCATTCCAGGATGAAGTAATTTAGATCAACAGCCACATAGGAGACGTCGATTGTTTTGCCCATGTAAATCAGGAAAGCCCTTAGCAGCTAGTCGCAGATTCATGAAATAGCCAAGCCCATGGCATGGAGGGACAGCGCGCATGCAGCGAACGATGTTATGTTGTAACTGGAAGGACTGACAGAAGCTTCTGGCGGTGTACCTGTTTGGCAGACATTGCCATCAATGCATGGGCCTCGTGCTGACTGTGCTGTCGCTGCGTCTGGCGGCTGCGTCTATGTTTGTGGCGGAGAGGCACCATGGTGGATAGAGCTTCCTTTGCTGCCGTCAGCTGCTTTTCAGCTGTTTTTCTGTTTTTGAGGAAGGTGCGGGTCCTGCTCTGGCGTCCGTGGAGCGACTGGACTGTAAGCGTATGGTGGCGTGGGAATCGCTTCAGCCTTAGCTGGTGTCTTTAGCTCCGAACGAAGGGCACTCGCTTGCAGATTTCTTTGGCAGGCTGCCAGCCATGGCTGTAATTCGAGCTGGTGCTGCTGCAGTGGTTGCTGCTGGGCATCTGCTGGTGTTCGGTGGTTACAGCCACGAGCCCCTGTGCCACGATCTGCACGGAATATATGCGCACTTTGAGACGACCCATGTTTGACGTTGTTTTCAATCCTTTTTAAACGAGTGACAATGTTGGTCAGGGCTTCAGCCGAAAGCTTGGACCTTCATGAAGCTGCCTCCTGGAAGCCCCTGCCGGACATGCTCGGAGGACCACGTTCAGGCGCAGGATTAACTTAGAGTTCCATCTTGTTGGAGCTGGATGTTTGCGTCAAAATGGCCCGCAATCTTCCTATCTTCTAGCTACTGAAATGCACAGGGTATTAGCTATTCAAGCGGAAGACTGGGGGGTCAACGCATGCTTCCTGCATTCGGCACTGTGCGGCCTCAACTTTTTTGGTTGTCAGACAGTTGCAGTCCCCGACTTCTGCACTGCGCAAAAGCAAAAGGCAAGGGGAGAAGGAGTTTGGATCAGACAGCTGAGGATGACAAGGTGGATCGAGGTGGTCCAGACCACTGATCAACAACTCGCAAACCATCCTTTGCAGCCCTGCTTGCGACAGCAGCTGATGGGGATTCCGGCAGCGAAGCACAATAGGCTTTATGGCATCCACGCGCGGTTGAAGAGCTGAGTTTCGTCCGCAAAATCAATGCAGGGCTCGTCCTTTCAAGCATCTTGCATCTCGTTTGGCAGGTAGGAGTTTCATTCTGTCGGAGCTTGTCCTCCGCTCACGATTCCGCCTGACGTGCCTGTAATTTTCCTTTTAGCTGCAGTTAATGTGCTGTATCAGGTGAGCTTATTTTGCTAGTTTGGCAAGTGCGCCTGCCATTCGGCTGTACATCCACTTTGTTTGTTTCAGCCAATTTCTGAAGGAACCTTTCAGACACTGCATGGCCTCTCAAGCCCTGGAGCTTCCTGAAGCAAAGCAGCCGCCGTCGGCGCAGGTTGTGTGGCGTTTGCTTGCTCGGCATGATGCTTCGAGAGGCGCGACTTGTTGGAAGCGCCATAGAGCGCCAAGTTTTCGTGACGCCAAGGGACCAGTTCTAAGCCTGCCAAGGACTCGTGCGACCCGGTCCACTTCCTCGCCTCCAGGAAGACGGCCAAGCCCTGTGCCAGTTCTGAAGCGCTGCATACTGGATCCGAAATCAAGGAAGCAACGGTCACGACTCCGCGGCTGGCACACATTGGAAGGCAAGGAACGCGCGACTTGGGCAGCTTTGCTGCTGCTGACAACCCGTTGCAGTCGCAAAAGCCACTGGTTTGATTTCTTTGTGCAAAGTCTATACACAGGTGGCAAGTGCAGGTGTTGCAGTGACTCAACACTTCAGTCATTTCAACTCTTGTTCTTTGAGGTTCGCAGGCACAAGGCTCTCCTCAATCAGCAGAAGGCACAACCAATAGGTTTGATCTAGATTTCGGGCGCGGCAATTGGCATGGATGTTGCTTGCTGTACCGGTCACGGCTGAGCTCGAACATGTACTGTGGGAGCAGCACCAGCTTGTTCCTGTTCGATTCGTTCAAACGCACAGACGACGGATTGATTGCAGGTGCTGAAGGAGACCCTGGAGACCATGAAGACTTACCACAACCGCCTGGATGCGGCTGACAAACACCTGCAGGCCAACTCCCGACATATGTGTTTCTTTTGTGCAAGCAATCCAGCACCGTGTATCCTTTTCAGAGCTAACCTGCAAAGTTCATATGGTTTCTAGGACCTAGCACTGGCACAAGGAGTAAAGGCTAGTCTGGAGTTTTTCAGGCCACTCAGACAACGATGGATGGTCGACTTCACGATGGTGGCATGTTCATGTCCCTTGGTTGCAGACGCTTTTGCTGGTGCGCTGTCCAATACTGGGTCCAGATACCGAGCATCTTTCGAAGATAGCAACGCAATCCATTCGGCACGAAATTCAATTGTATTTGTATGAAGCTGCTGCATCAAATCGTCAGCTGCCCTCGATTCCCAGCTGCTTGAGGTCAGCGCTAGGCCCAGGCACAGATCCGGCCCCAGCAATGCCAAACCGTAGGCCTGAACAGCCGAACACTGCCGCCAGGAAAACGGCAAGTCGAAAAACTGTGCTGCTAAGCAACATCGCCTTGTCAAGTTTTTTCTAAGTGCTGAAAAGGTATTATGCAGACATGCCCAGAAGATATGTAAGATCTGGAACATCGTTGCGGCGAAAATACATTTTGCACCTTATAGTTGACGGCTTCGGGGGCTTTAAGCTTGTGGTTCGGGGTTGAGGCTTTAGGTGTTTGAGTTTTTTTTTTTTTTTCTGCTCGCCCGTTTTCGTCTTTGAGGCGTTAGGACTTGGGGCTTGGGTTTGTTGCTTTGAGGATTTGGCTTTCGGTTTTAGAGGGCCTGAAGTTTGGCGTTCAGGTCTTTTTTCGTGGATGTCCCAGCATTAAGGGGTTTCAAGCTTGTGATAAGGCATAGGCTTTAAGAAGTTGTTATGGTTTTGGGGGCTTGTATGGGTTTCATAGCTCAGCAAAGGTTGATATAGGCTGATGGGCCTTCTATTGTGAGGCACAGGGTTCGGTTTCTTGTTGTAGGATTTTCAGGTTTTGGGCATCCCTGTTGATGTAGCGTGATGTTGAATAGCTTGAGTTTGAGTCCTTGGAAGTTGAAAACCTTGCGGTATACCTTACCTGTTGTTCTGCACACCTTGTCAGCCAGTCAAGCCAGCATGGAACGTTGGCATATGCGCTGATGATCAAGACGATACGCGACATGACGACGACAAACTGACGTTATCAACGATAACCTGACGACTGACTGATCTGGATACCTGATATTGGAGATATAGACGACTGACTGATATGGATGCCTGATATTTGAGTTAGAACGACTACGAACTGACAGGATACAAAGATCAGGAATCAGATCAAGTGACGACGGAGTTCACCTGGCGTGTATAGGTTCAGTTCTGAAAGTAGCTGACGAGCCTCCGAACTTGATCAGAATGATGGCTCGAGTTGTACACAAGCTTGTGAGAAAGTAAAAAGAGCTTGCTTTCCTGCAGGCTTCTAGGGTAGCACGCCACTAGATGTCGTACTTCCGCGTTCCGCCTAGCGAGCGCGACAGTCGTCGAGTGGGTTTGTACTCACTCTCCCTACCAGGGGTTGCTGGTACCCTGATCCGAGGGTGATTCGGAGGACACGTCTAGGTCCGACGCAGAACTGCGAGCTGTCTATCGCTTACGTTTCCATGTCGAAAAAATAGAATCGATCGTATCCTGTGCAACTTTGTTATTGCATATCTTCCCCCCTACACCCGGAACTGAGCTACCTCAGTGTCATTTTTCCATTGCGGGCAACGTTTGATATATTTATTGATACTTATTTGATGTATTCTTGGTGACGGGAGTTTAGAGTTTCTGCAACGAGTACACCTGCAGACCTTGTTGGACCTGGTCAATAGATCCTAACCCATAGTTTCAAAACATGAAGATGCAATGTCTCACACTCACGATCTACAGCTTCGCCTTTAGAACGAAGCTGTTAACCTGTTCGTTGCTATGTCTTCGCTGGCAGCTCTGCCCGAAACCGCATGGGTTACTGATGGCTTGGGATGTGTGCGTTCGGTTCTGGCTCCTGTGCCATGCTGTTGTGCAGTCCACAATTTGCAGAAAGTCGGTTCTCGCGACGGTTTGGGCCCGGCACGGCTGCCCAGCCGCCTGCATTGCAGAATTCCGCACTTTCGTGCCAGTAATTTTTGCAACTCGCACTCTCGAAACATCTCGAAACAGTGAATGCGCTCGCCACCATGCTTGTGAAATTAACTCTTGAAGCCGCGCTCTCTGGGAGCCTAGGCAGAAGCTCTCGGAGTTGACCATGGCGCGCCCCGAGGACCTTCGCAGGGGCATACTGGGGTGTACCGAGCCGATGAAAGAAGTCAGACTCTCCGAAAGCTTTATGCACTGTTGGAGCGCTTGGTGCAGGCTGCAGTCCATGCCTTGAGCAACTTGGAGCAGGCGAAGAAGTGAAGTCTGCGGTGAGGCCTGCTGAGCTCAAGTTGTGCTGGTGCGATCCGTTGCGTTCGTGCTTTCATTCCCATGAAATCCTGTCTGAGTGGTCATGCAGCGGAGTTGGTTACCAGCAAGATTTGCTGCATAGGCTGAATATCTAACACCGTAAGCACTGCTGCATTGGGCCGTGGAGGTTTCAGTCATTGCAGCCGGAATTGAGGGTGGGACTAGGGGCTACACTATTCTATGCTGCTCGCCTCACACTTTCGAGCATGTCCAGGCTTTGGTGTGGCCAGGCATTTTGCGCAGATGTGCCAGAACGCTTTGTGAAAGCGAACGTGCAAGATCTCTGCGCCGAAACCGTTGTGAGCGCATTCCACGAGCATTTGTCAGCCAAGCTGTTGCAAACCAAATCCACTTCCAAGCTTTCGGTTCAAGCCGAACAAAGGAATGAGTCTTTAGACAGCACACGCGGATAGAGCTTTCTGCCACGGCCCCCAGCAATTGGCCAACGCGCTGATACGTGCAACGTTAGTCGTCACTCGCAGAATCACGCTTCGTAAGGAGCCTTGTTTGCCAGTTGTGCAGCTTGTGAGACTATGGCCCGTGAGCATTGCGATGGCAAAGCGATCCTCGCAGCCATGGGGAGTTGTTCCTTGATTACACGCACTATTTGTTGCTTTCTGGTAGTGCATGTCAGCACCGTTGATGCATGCTGATTGGCTTCCCGGCAAGATGCTCGGAGGCGAAGTTTATGGTGGCGCTTGGAGGAATGCTCCTCGATGTGCCATCAAGTGCCATCTCCTTTCGCGACAGGTTGTTGATTTTTCCCTCCCTTTTCCAGCTCTGGAAGCTCAAGGTTTTTGCTGGCGATCTTCGGAGATCTGCGGGCCCTCACGTCTTCAAGCGAGCTGCTTGGCCTTGGCTTGGTTGTGCTAGCACTCTCAGCTCTTCTTCTTTTGCCCTCTCGTTGCAGGAATGCCCTGAAGAAACAATCTCGGCAGCTTTGTGATAGCCGGTACAGCTGCAGGCTGTGTGCGTGTGTTGTGTTGGCGCCCAGAACTGTCGCCTCCGTCTCGAGCGCCGTCACAGCTGCAAGTGCGGCACTCGACAACTCGATGCGCCGAGCAGAAAGGCAGGAACTGGCAGAAGTGTGCTTTCTGCTTTTTTGTTTCACATGTGGGATGGGAGCGAAGGTGCTGCATGTTCTGAGTCCGGAAGCAATCCAACTCCTGCAGTTACACTGTGTGGACGCCATCACCGATTGCTGACATTCCACCAGCTGCTCAGCCAGCAGAAATCCAGCTCCAGCCAGCCGAAGCTCAGTCCATGGAGGACCCGGATCCTGCTTCGAAATATATTTGACGGACCTTATGAAGGTAATGGCTAGGTTAAGTTGTATGGTGTAGCGACAATGAATGTGGAAACTGCGGCCGGCAGCTGGTGTCGGGTGTGGAGATGAAGCGTGTCGGCGAAGCTCAGCTCTCGTGTGCTGTTTGATGCTTCCTCGGATGCAGGATGGCAGGTCTGCCTCACTCCCGCCGAACCTGGTGAGACAGGCAGAAACACCCGCGTGCCTCGACATGCACATTGGCTTGAACCGCGAGAGAAGACATGCGCGGCGGCTGTGCAGGCCATCCTCCAAATTCGGTTTTTACCTGCATGTCTTTGCCGATCCAGCTGCTGTGATTCACCAAGTGCGGCAGGTATCTTGGACAGCAAATTTAATCTTGCAACGTCGCTGCATCCTGTCCGCCTGCACACCTCTTCCTGCATCTTCAGGTCAAGCAGCACTTTCCGAACTCTCCGATTTACGTGACTTCCTGAGCTCCCGAAGCGGTGGAGCTGTCACCGTGTGGGCCTGCACACGGGAAGTGAAGACATGCTGTGAGAGCGCCGAAGCCGATGCTGCGGCCCACCTGAAGGTTGTCCGGCTCAACAGTCGTCCATAGGATGGGCCACAATGGGAGACCCCAGCAGGCAAACTCTGCTCCGAGGTCATGAGTGACGGAGGAACGGACTTCAGCAATCTGTGCAAGCGAGAGAAGTGCATTTTCACGCCTCTTGGACCGAGTTGTCCCGTGTCGGTTCAGCAAAGGCGTCAACAGTCAGATGCCGAGACTCATGGTGTGGTTCTGTCGATCCGTAGCTTCCAGGCTTTGCCCGCCAGCCAATGACCGTGCTCGACTCAGTCATGTCAGACGCAGCAGATTACAGCAACTTACCTCGCTTTAGAAAGTGCTTGCAGTGTGTAGCACAAGCCCGTGAACCTTGGCGTTCACCGTGGGTGCTTTGGCTCCCGGAGAGCACTCTTTGAGCACTCGTAACATTCTTACTAGTACAAGGAGTGACTATGATTGCTTTAGTATTATGATCGTTTTGATTATTAGGAGCATTTTGTTGTAGCTGATGATGATGATGATTATGGTTATTACTAGTGATATTTGTCATTACTATTAGTACTAGTATTGTCATGACTATTAGTACCAGTAATAATGAAAACAGGATCATCACTCTTACCATCATTAGTATCGCTACTATTCTGGTTATGATAAGTATTATCATTATTATCGTTCTTATAGTTACTATTAGTCTTATCGCTATCATTATTCTAACCAGTATAGTCATTACAGTTGCTATAGTTGTTGTAGTGATTATAGATACAAGTATGATTATCGTTGTTGATGTTATTACTGAATACTTATTATTGTTGTGGTTATCAGTACTACACTCATTGCACTGACTATCGTTAAATTGTGATTACTACTGTTGTTATTAGTATCACTATTATTATTATTATTGAGTATTTGTTTTTATCATTGTTATTATGATTACAGTTATTACGGTAATCATCTTTATTAGTGTAATTATGATTATCGGTATTGTAGTCAATATAGTTGTTATAGTTATTATTCATGTATTCTTGTTATTATGATTGCCATTGTTATTGCTGCTTTCACAAACTCTTATTGTTCTTATTAAGACGGTCAGTATTATTGCTACTAGGTACTAGTATTGTTGTGAATATCAATACTACTAAAACTGGCAAGCGTTCCCTCACCGTCCTTACTGCAGGTTGGCACCCGTGGCCATTTTTCAGACGCGGGAGTCTGAGTCGTCCGGTAGGTTTTGTGCACTGTTGGCCGACTTCTGTGTTTTTGCATGCAGCATGCCGGTGTAGAAGCAGAGAGCATGAGAGCTCGTTTGAAGTCACTGTGATCTGCAGTGCTGTAGGTCTTTATGACGCTGCCTTGAGTCTCAACACTGAATTCATCATCATGCTGGACCGAGCCCTTTGCAGACGTCTCTAGCGTGAGCTGGCACGTGCGGCGCCTCACACCAAAGTCTCAATTCGCCTTGCGTAGCAGGAGCCGGACAACACGCTGCATGGCCCAGTCAAGCGGATTCCACAGGACGATGCAGGTGGTGTGCATGTCCCGAGCTTTGACTAGCACTTACCTTTCACTGGTTGTCACAAGGACTGCACCCATCCTATCCTGTCTGTTGTGCTTGCTGCAGTTTGAAGGTGACAGCACGATGCAGGAACGGTCGGTTACGACTGGTAGCAATCGTGTTTGATCTCAACATGCCTCCCAGGAAGCGTTCCTTCAAGCTCGCAGAGCACGTGGAGAAACTGGCACAGAATCGAGCCACGGTTCTGCAAGGATGACGTGCTAAGGTTGCAGCCCTGTGTATAAGCTAGTATTTCGGTTCGCCTGTTGATTAAAGATCTCCAAAAATGCAAATCGGTGGCTACCTGACACGAGAAGGGCAGCAGCTGAACACTGTCTGTGGGTCTGTTTTGGCTTTGGAGCGGTCTGTGGCTTTGATCTTTTCGGTTGGCAAATTTTCCCTCCGATCGTTGAGATCGTAGGTTCCCGATGGTTCTCGGGTTGCCGATGAGTGGACCGCTGCTGAAAAATGGTCCGAGTGTACGCGGAGAGTTTCGCGACTTCATTTCTTTGCAAAGCCGTAGATCCTTTCAATTCCCGACGAGAGATGGACACTCAGGCTCCGGGCTTTCAGTGGAGCGCCGAGAGCATGCAAGCTGGGCTTTGTGGCGGAGCCTATTTCCGTACTGAAGCCGTTCTAGACTCTCGGCTTATATCCAAGACGGGCAACGAATTTCCGGCTCTCTGTCGGACTGACCTTCACCTTCGAAGGATAGAATGATCGGCAACCTGCTTTCCTTGGATGGGATCTGCAGACGTACATGCATGTACTCTTAACTTGGGTGTGTCATGCTGTGCTTGGCAGTGCATTGCCGTCTCGTTGTTTGAGGACGCGTTCTCTGACGAAAACATGATGCGGCCACTGGCCGGCACAAGCTTAGTTCTGGCCGCACTCTTTCTTTCTTCGTCAGTTTGTTTGTCACGGGAAGAGGACAGCACGCTCCGGAATCGCAGATCGGGGTTGGCAGTCGTGAAATGTCTTTCGCCACTTTACTAGGGTTGGGCGATGCATGAGGCTAGCACATCTGCCGTGAAAGAAGGTTAGAGTTCCCACCACAACTTAGGCTTTGGCGCTTGTGATGAGTATGTGGGCTGCCCGTGTTTGCCGAGGATTGATTGGAACCTGCTTGGAGAGAGTGTCGACAAAGAGATATTCTCGTCGGATTTTGCCATGCAGCATGCTCAGATGGCAAGCTTGCAATTCGGCGAACTTTCGCTTCGAGTCGAGGCAGTATGCACTAGCGGCTCGAGGATGGCGAGTTGGCATCTGGGAGGAGGTTGCGCAAATGGACAAAGACAAGGTGACAGCCAGAGCAGCTGGCAGCTAGTGAGCAGCTCGTGCGCAGTGCTCATGCGGCGCTGCGTGCCAGTCTCTACCCAATCGGTGTAGGTAGGGTGTGACAGCAGGTTGTTTTCAGGCAGGGACCCTGTAAGTTTGGAGAGCAGGAGGTGCCGCTGGCTGGATCTCGAGATGCTGCCTTTCGACACTACTGCCACTGGCCTCTGACAGGTACATTTTGTTGGTTGCAGATTGAGAGCAGATGTGCTGAGAGCTACAGTGCTTTGCCCAGGCTCGTGTTACCCTGGTGGCAAGCCCACCTACAATCTGAAGCTTCAGCCAGAAGCGTCTCGGTGAGATTCCATCTCCGAGTCGGCATCGGTTTATTTGCAGGGTCTCGACCACTGGTCGGATTTGGGGTTTCAGACCAGCTCCGAGGACGAAGATTTGTTTGCTCCAGCACCCGCCGAGTACACGGTGCCGAATTCCAACTGCCAGCTTTGCTACAACTTAGCCTCTTGACAGCAGTGGATTCTCGCCAGTAGGGTGCTGCTCGAATCAAGGACAGATCAGGGCAGGCCAGGCCGTGTCCGGCCAAGGACAGATATGTGGAGAATTGGGGAAGTCCTAAGTGTACCAACCGATTGCCATTCTCATATTCGCAGAAGCTGATGGACACGTGCTCCGAGTTCGTGTCGTCTATCCCGAGGTGGAAGCTGTTTGCCAGTGCTTTCCGCCAGGTACCATCCAGAGCTGAAGAGCAAGCCTTGCGAGTTGCCGTTCCTCTGCAAGTGGGTGATCCCAGCTTTGCTCGGGGGGGCCCAGGGAAACTGAGACGAACCCTGCATGGTCCTGCTCTCTTGTGCTCCTCTCCCTCTTTGTCGCTTGCATTGGCGTTTGTTTCTGTGCAGTCTTTGCGAGGCCTCAGCAGGCTCTACCAAACTCCGTGCACGATTCGAAACTTGCCTTGTTAGGTCCTGAAGCTGCGGGGTCGGTTGCTGCTTCAATGTCGATCACCAGGAAGTACGGCTTCTACTTGCACGTCTATGCTGATCCTGCTGCGGTCATCTTCCAGGCAATCGCGGTCTGCTTACGGTGCTTCTTGTGTCCTGTGTTCCCGCTGAATCAAGTTGTTGTTCTGAGGTTCGCCAGCTTCGGAAGCACTTCCCCGCTTCACCGATTTATGCCAGCTCCTTGAACGCCCTGCCGGGACAGCTTGGTTCGAACTTCAGCTGCTGTTGGTTGTGAGACTAACTTCTTCGCATGTCTGTCCGGCCTGCCTATCTTCTGGAAGGCTTTAGCCAGTTCCACTAGACAAGAACTGTTCCACAGCATGCTGACACCTCGACAGCAGAGCGTGACGACAGCGTAGCAACTGAAGTGACGCCTTTGAGGCCCTAAGGGCCCTGCCAGCATCAGCCTTGACCTTTAAAAGACTATGTAAAGGCAATGAGCTGTAGTCTGGTCCGCGGCTGAGCTGACGGCCGCTGGGCCGACGCCGCTTGCAATGGAGCTTCTTCGCTGTTTGGGCGGCGGCGGCGGTGGGGGAACCGAGGCGACGGGAAAGAGCGGAGAAGGTCTTGCGGGTAGTGCGCAAACCGCAGCACAAGGGGCCTGAAACGGGATCATGCGGGATCCTTGTTTCGGGAATCTGAAGCGGCTCTAGAATGGTAGAAGCTGCGACTCAGCACATTGCTAGACATGAGGGAATTTCCTTAACTTCAGGGTGCCGGGGGCTCTGGGCACCGTTCCAGCCCAATGCCCTTATCTCTTCAGATGATTGCTGCGCGAAACACTCATCACCACAGTTTTGATTACTTCTATTCTCCTCTTGCAGTATCTGTTTTCCGCTACCGTCATCGGCACCAAGGTAGCTACATGATGAACTCCAGCTGCATCCCTTTTTATTTCAGTGAGCAGGTGTACCCGCAGTGTTTCCTTCCGGGTTTCCGTGCTCAGGTGCTCGCCGCTGCCGGTGGTGCGGCATTAGGCGCCGGTGCCGTCGCCAGCGGCTTTTATCTGAAGGGCCTTGCGGCGGCCTTGGCTTTGTATTGTGCAAGTAGCGCGAGCGACTATGTTGTGCTGGAAGTGTAGTCACTCGCTAAAGACTCGGGCTTGCGTTGCAGCTGCAAGCAGTATCAGGTTAATAGCTACAAGGATGCAACCCACTGTCTGCAGTGCCTCGGCCCGAATTCCGATGCCGGAGTTTCTTGCTGAAGAGAAGAGCCGAATCGTGTCGTCAGCGCATGTTGCTACTGGCAGCGGACGCGTCAGGTTTCAAGTTGTGCAGGAGGCAGCGATGCTGGCATGAAGTTGGGTACATGTGCAGCACCCTGTGCAGCATTTCAGCAACCTCTGAGATGTTCTCGATTCGACAGGCTCTGCAGCAAAGCTTGGGCCTGGAGAAGATGCAGCTTCCTAGCTCCTTCCAGGCCCGCGGTCCATGCGGACCGAGAATCACTACGCGACCATGCCAATGAGCTTTTTTGCGGAAGTCGTAGTGGGACGCCTGCAGCGCACGCGAGTCTAGTTTCTCCACACTCGAGAAGGCGAAGTGTTTTTTCCGTTTGTTCTCCGGTGTCACGACAACTCCACACGCACAACCAGGTTCGACATCACAGACAGCCTCACGCGAACGTGGGAAGTCTCATCTGTGCTTGCACACAGAAAATGCATGCTCGGACACTTCCCAACAGATCTCCACAGGTTTGACGCATTCCGATTACAAGGAGCTGGCGTGTGGAGCCGCCCACCTGTCGTACACCGAATTGGAAAAACCAGTCTCCCTGCTAACAGCACTCGCTAAGTTGCTCGGTGCTACCAGTGCTGGTGTGCGGCTGCGATGGCGATAACACCAATTCGAAAAGGAGCAAACGGAAATTGGCATGTGGCCCAGCACACATCGCAGGCCGCCGAGGGTGACGTTTGGCCGACCAAGCAGCCTTTGCTTACCAGCGCTGCCTACCCACAGGCAGGCCGTTTGCCGGTTTCGATCAATTTCTCAATGGGGAGGACGTTTGCTTGAATTGATCACGTTATGCCAAGGTGAGGCTGGTCCATGTTGAGTCAGTTTGGCCTTAACCACGGAAGATTTCGGACCTGAGGATCCAGATTGCATTCGGGGCATGATCCCCGCGAGAACATTTTGTCAAGTGGGGCATGTTTGGGACGGAATTGCATTCTGGTGCGCAAGGCTTGCGAGGAGAACACTTACCACCACTGTTTCCTGTTCATTGGTTGCACAACGACAGCGAATGGATCTGTGGGCTTCTGAAGGTGAGGATGGCTTTTGAAACGATCCTGAAGTACCAAACTGCGCGGAAGGTGCGGCGGGAATCATCAAGGTTTGTCAGACCTTCAGCTCGACTCTCAACCCAGACACGTGAGGTCAAGGCAGACCCAAAGACGTTGGTCTGCGAGCTGCTGAAGACTTGGCTACGTGAGCATGCGGCTGATAGCGCTCCGGCCCCACAGGTGGGAAAAGAGAAACACAGATCGAAGATGGCTGGGCAACCCTCAGCAGATCGTGACGGCAATCTTGTGTCTTACTCGCTTTTTGGGTGCAGGAAGTCGAGGCATACCGAAACTTCTGCTCCAAGCTGATGGTGCAGAAAGACAAGTGGAGGTGGGCACTGCCCGGGTGGGGTGGGGTCTTGCACGCAGCGTAGTGAAGTCAGTCAGGTTTCGTTGTGGGACCTGTAAAGGGCGAGGTCTGGGTTTGTTGAGCTTAGACTTGACCACTAGTACAACAGCTTGTTGGATGGCACCTATCTCATCGCCGTTGTGCAGATGTCTTTCAATGAGAGCGCCAAGCGACAAGTACTTCAACCTCCGCTAAAATTCGGGGAGGGATGCTTAAAGCAGGTGCGTCACTGGCTGCTTAATGACCTAATGCCTTGCAGGGTCACGCGGTTTACAGCACGACTCTCCAAAGCATCGTGGAGCTACACAGGAATGCTACACTCTTCGAGCATGTCACATGCTATTATTTTCACTGAGAGTGAACTTCAGTGCTTGAGCATTCGTAAGCACGCATTGCTCCGTCTAAGCTGATCCATGCTGATCCAGTGACCCAGTCAGTATACGAGTTCCCGGAGCATGGTCAATGTGACACATAGCTTCTGCTTCCCGCTGTGTTGCTTGGGTGCACAGGGGAAGGAGCTGGATTCCCCAGGGCACGCAAGAGACTCAGAGTGAAGAAAGGGTTCGCTACGACACGCTACGACTTGGCCTCGCTCACTTCCTTGCTGTCGCACTCGCCAGTGAAGAACGCTGGCTTGGGTACATACTGCATGCTCATTCGCTCACTCATTCTTCATCTCTCCCCTAGTTTTTCGAGGGGCACAGCTCAGGTTTGTCAAAATGCTGGCTGAAGTGGCGCACGAGCTCGATAAGCACGCGCCATAGAGCCCGACTGTCGTTTTGTCTATCAGGAACGGCATGGCCAACTGGGTGCATGCCCGTGGGGTTGGAAACAGTCCCACTGGCTGTCGAGGCTGTTGAGAGTCCGTTTGCGCGATGCAAAGGATGCTCGACGACTTTTCGAGCCATGTCCACATCTAGTTTGAGTTGTGGCCACCGTCTTCATGCAGAGTTACCAAGTTGAGCTTTTCGAAGGGATCCTCAATGTCAGCAAGTGAAGCAGCAATGTCAACATGTACAGGAGTCCTTGGGAGCACGGTTTCGTGCGACTTGACCGACCGCCCAGCATCCAGCTCAGGAGGATCTTGGCCGTTTGTCGTACAACCTGGCGCTGCAAACCACGAAGGTGCTCCTGCGGCCTGTCCTCAGTCGGAGCAGGGCTGTGTATGAAATGTAGTGTTCGAAAGGAAGCTTTTGCCCACTGTGAGTTTCTGTCTAGGGACTTAAGCCCTACACCTTCAGTGAACCGCTTCTTGCAAAATTCCTGCTTGTCCTCTCCGAGGCTATCCGGGACAAATTTCAGCATTCCAGAGGCAATCTATTCCTTGAACTCATTGGGCGATCTCAACCGCTACTCAAAGCCAGTGGCGCTTCTGAAGCACAAGGCTGACAAGGACTCTGCATGGTTGGATTTTACCCGTGCACATCTTGCGACTTGAAGCCTGTCGTGGTCCAGGACGTTGCCAAGGAAATGCAGGAGGCAGCAAGCAATGCGTTGTTTGCAAGAGGCTGCCTAGAACTTTTTGTTCTCGTGCTCTCCGTCGATGAGGCTTGGCTGACAGAGGCTGGCGGCCTACTGAGACAGCTCCTGGCCCAGGCTCCAATCGGGTCAGTCAAGGTGTTTTCTGGCAACCATGTAGAATGAGATGTGAGGAGGCTCAAGCTTCTTTGTGGTGCGACAATCAAGCCCATCTGTGTGGGAGGCACATGTTGCGAGCATCATGACGCTTTTGGAGCCAGTAGAGGCCAGCGATGGGTCTGAAGGGATATGGTTTGCATTGTCCCCCCTGTGAACCTTGCTCTGAGGCGGAAACATCGTTAGGTCGAACAAACAGATGCGTCTTCATTACCTGAGGATCGGATTTTGGACAGCTCCTCGCTGACCGTTGAGGCCAAATCCCAGGGTTTCGTGACACATGTTTTGCTGAGATTGCGAGGATTGATCATGCGGTTGATATGAACTTAGAACAGGCTCGGTTTCAGAACCCTGCAGGTTCTCAGAGCCTCCTCATTGCCGAATGCACCAGGCACAGAGTACTGGGGACTAATTGGCGTGTCTGCCAGTCCAGCCAAGCTTTCATTTATCATCGTTGTTTCTCTTTTGTTGAGCTTGCTTCATTGACTAATGCTGGTTCTGACTGTTTGCCATGGTGACTTGTTTTCAGGTAGTGTTTTTCGTGCTGCGTTGCTTGGTTGAGTGAGACCCCGTGCGTCTGGAAGAGTTGTGCCTCGTGACGTTGTCTTGTAGTGGTGGTGGTGGTGGTGATTGTGGTGGTGGTGGTGGTGGTGGTGGTGATGGTGTCGGTGGTGATGATTGTGAAGGTGATAATGCAGGTTGTGGAAAGTTAGGTGGGCGGTGGTGGACACGGCATGACACGGATGAGATGGTGATGGTGCCGTTCGAGAGGGGAAGAGGAGGGGAACAAGATGTCACCGATGATGGCGGCGGTGGCAGTGGTTCCCATGTTAAGGCTTGGAAATTGTCAGCTCAAAACGAGCATTGGCTGTATGACTTCGCATGACTACACGGCCAGTTTTGAACTCAAATATGCCCAGACACCAACGATATGAGTGAGAGGAGGGCACAGCTGGCAGGTATCGACATAGTCGATCCTTTTGTTCGTGTTGCCCTTTATCATGGTACAACGGAGGCACCCTGGCCAAGAAGCATGTATGGATCCGTGTGACGCACGTCCCAGTAGATCCGAGCCGGACGCTTTGGCATCACAACTGGGACTTTTTGTGCTGAGGTGAGCTCGGCAAAGACTTTCTGGTTGAAGGACAGTCGATTCTTCAGCCCAGCGAAACAGCCAGTGCTGATCAGTCGTTTGGTGCCTTGACAATGACCGAATCTTCATG
The DNA here is from genome assembly GCA_905221635.1 of Symbiodinium sp. CCMP2456. Classification (NCBI taxonomy): domain Eukaryota; class Dinophyceae; order Suessiales; family Symbiodiniaceae; genus Symbiodinium; species Symbiodinium sp. CCMP2456. The sequence continues at coordinate 25,824 of CAJNDV010022581.1, forward strand.
TGCCTTCGTGAAGGACCAGAATAATCCCGAGTGGAACCAGGCAATCCTTTTTGACTTCCCCCGGGACTCCGGGACGACTGAGCCCTTGAGGCTGAAGCTACTTGCCTGAACTGCATAATGCTGAGTTCCACGGCACTTGTAACCTGTCCTTGTCATCAGTCTTCCGGTCAACCGCCTGTTTACGCATGCTGCCTAGACATGCGCTGATAGGCTTTTTGCCTGCAGCTCGCTTTTTGTTGAACTTGTGCGTGTCAACTTCCAGAATCCGAACAACTCACATCAGGGCGATCGAGCAGGCTACATCACTGAACATGGCAGCCAGAAACCGCTGCAATCTCAGGATGGAAGTCGGTGACTACAACGGCGGCTCCATGGTCAATTCAATGCCCTTTGTCAGAGCGCACGCTTGCGCACAGATGTTGCAACCCTTGCGACCAGGCACTTGACCGAATGACTTTCGAAATTTGCAGGCTGTGATTGCATTCAGGTTTGCACGATCAGAGCCTCTGCCAGTGGAGTCCTTCCTGACCGCGACGACTCCAGAAGAGGAGGCCACATCGATTGCTGGCGGTGCTGCAACGTCTTGCAGCGAGATTGATTCAAAAACGTGCGGAGGTGGAGCTGGACCTGCTGTCCACCTGCATGCCTGCGCGGGACATGAGTAGCTCCAGGCAGGAGTCGCGGCGCCCTCCCCCGGATGTGGAGGGTGTTTGTGTGTGTGTGTGTGTTGCCGTGCGAGGCTCGTGGTCCGCCTGCGCCGCCCGGGCCCGGGGGCTCTCCGCGCTGCTTGCGAGCGCTTCCGAGGCCCGCCGCCAGAAAAGTGCACCGAACACGGGTGGAATTCTGAAGGAAGGCTTTTTCGGATCTCGATGGCAGGCTTGAGCATCGGACATGGCAAGAGAGGACGGGCCGGTGCACGGTGCATGCAGCATCTGGCCGTTGTTGGGACGAGTGCTGCAGCTCATTGTGACCTTCCGAGGATTCAGATTCGGGAGCTTGATGCCTGTTTGGGCAGAGGCAGTCCAAGAGTTGGACGATGCCCTCTACTTCCTTGACATTTGCGCAGTGCAGGTGCCCGCGCACTGCTGCAGTAGGCTTCGATACACTGCAGAATGCATTGAAACTCTGTGTAGCGGGTGAAGTGGTCGATGTCTGCTCGAGTCGAGAAGCTGTCAGCAAACCTGAGAAGGCCGCGGAGCTCACACGACTGATGGGAGAGCCCTGGTGAAGATTTAGCGACGGCTGCATCGTGAGCGGAAATGCAGGTTTCGGAGAAGTTGCTTGCTCGAGCGAGTATCTTCTTGCCAAGGATTTGGGTGCCGTGCTGCTGGGCAAGACACTGTGCTGCTCGGATGTCAAGCTCGGGATTCAGCGTTAGTTTGTGTCTCACACCGCACAAAGGAGAACATCATGAACATGTTCATGAACATGTACTTCGTGAATGCCTCTGCTTCGAAGCCTTCTAAGCCTCCCAACTCGTTCACCAGTGTTTCAGACTTCGCTCGGCTTTTCTCTGTTGTTTCGGGCACAAGCGCACAGTGGGAACAAACGGCTTGCACCTCTGGGATTGTCTGACTGTGTGAGCTCTGTAGCCCATGCAGCAGAATTCTCGCAACTTGCAGCGCCTGTTGGACATTTGTGAGAATGCTTTGTGAAGTCTCCCTCCAAGACGTGCCGTTAAGAGCTCGGCTTTAGTTCAAGGTCATCTTCTGGATGAAGTGGACCACAGGGTGCCACCTGTTCGGACATTGATGATGGAACTTGTGTTTTGCACTTCAGATTTAGATGAACTCAGGCTGCTTGCTTCAAAATATGCCCTGCCGTGAAGCAGCATTGGCCGTTGTTTTCAGGCAGCTGCATGCTGTTCAGGTGGCTGCATGCGCGCAGAAGCTCAGGGAATTTGCGGATGCAGTCGTGCGGGAGGAAATAGAGCATCACAGGACGTTGCTTCTCACAACAGCTTGATGCAGTCCTGATCAGTCCAGACTCGACACTGCCAGCGCTCTGGGTGTCAGGACGCGCAAAAGTGGTGTGTCCGAGATTGCTGAGGCGCAAGAATATTGAGGGGCGTGCGATGTGTTTCTGATCACCGACAGGCAGCACTACGCCGCTTCTCGGGCGCATCGGACTCGCGGGCACGAGAGGAGGTCGGGCCAAGCCAGATCAAGCAAAGGCTCTGTTTTGCAGCAGAGCATTGGTGGCTTCAAGAAGGCAAATCGCAGCATGGTGGAGCTTCGCAAAGTCGAGGACAAGCATCGTTTGCAACACGAGAGACTGGAGAGACTCCACTTTTCCTGAGTTGTGGAGGAGCAGATTCGGCAAGTAAGCTCCCAGCTGCGGAAGCACTGCCTCAGATACCAAGGCCGATGAACAAAAATGCGGCAGGTCGCGAAATGTGTTTGTGTGTGTGTGTGTGTGGGTGTGTATGTGTGAGTGTGTGTTCGCGTGCCGCAGAACGACCAGAGTCAGCCAACCTTGATTTGTGGCTATCATGCCCTGTGCAGGAATCAAAGAGGCGAAAGAAACTGCAGAGAACGCAGCTGCTGCCCTTTGGAGAAGACTGGCCTCGGAGGAGTTTTGGGCGCCTCTGAGATGCCACCAGCTCATATTTTCAGTGTTCGCAGAGACCTATGGAAGCTTGGGAGTCCTCAAGGGCGCTTGGCATCGCTTCGCAACAGCCTCGAACGCCTCCTTGCCTTCACAGCGCAAGGAGACGCAGCGGCGCTCGGGCAAAGCTTTCGGGAAGGTCGGGCCATGCAACAACTCGGCCCCAAATTCGTCCTAACGCAATCCGAGCACTCGCTGTGATACAAGCACTTGCGATTTCGGATGCTGGGTGGTTGCGGCTTCCGGTTTAGACTTGGCTTTGCAAGGGTTGAGGTTTTGGGATACGGCATTTCCACTGCGTGCTACTGCAAAGCTTTGTTTGTATACGGTTTATGTTTGTAGGGGTTCAAGTCTTAGGGTGCGGACCGGTCTCCTTTCCAGAATGAGGAGCCCATTGTTCAGGAGCCAGATTGGCAATTGGAAGCAGTCAAGCGGCATTCAGCTCTGATCTCTGCTGCTAGCATGGCCGGTGCGTGCCCTAAAAGTCCTAAAATCCTAAAAGTCCTTAGCAGACGTGCTCCTGAGCTTGTGTTTGCAGATGACTCTGGCCGATGTCTCCACCATATCCACCACACGAGAACTAGTCGCTCGGCCGCGCAAGCAGACGATTTTCAGACTTATGATCTCAAGGGTTGTCTTGCCTGCCGTGGCCGTGGTAGTCGTGCTTCGGACAAGTTCGATTAAGGATCCGTCCCCGTCCACCGCGCCCACTGCTGGCTATGTGAGCGGTGACAAGGCGCGGATTTTTTCAGAGGTGGCTCGTGCAGACGCTTAAAAGCGGCGGCCTCCCGTCCTCCCTTGCTTGTAACTGCTCGAATATGAGAAATTGGTTCTTGTTTTCCCGAGTTCTTGGGAACTTTGGCCGAGGTTCACATCTGGAGCAATAGCCAGGGAATGTGGTGCACTGATGGAGTCGTGAAGCAGGTTCTCGGAGAGGACAGGCTTCGCTTGTCACGGAAGCCTTCCGAATCTGTGCAGTTTGCGCAGCACGTGCTCGAGGAGTCGCCAATGATGGGCTACATGCTGCCCGCGGGGTCGGTCCAGGTCATTTACAGTGCAGGTGAGAAATGGGTGGTTCCGGACCAGTTTCCGCACATACTGAGAAAGAGTGAATAAAAGCAGCCAGCGCTCCGGCGGCGGCTCGTGGTTCGGGAATCGAACTGCGTTCGAAGTCCGGCGGGCCCCACGTGAAGCCGAGAGGGTTGCCACAGCAGCCGGTCAAGTACGCTTAGGAGCTCCGTCGGATGTGTGTAGGTTGTCGAAGCAAGGATTTCCACCTAGACAGGTGATTTTTCCATTTGGCAGGTTTGCCGCTTTTAGGCCTGTAGGCCGAAGGCCGGAGGCCCACACGCGCACGGGCACATGCGGCTAAAGGCACGTGTTGTCCTGTTGCGAAAATGATGCTTGTGTAAAAGCCTGGAGCGCAGCCCTTTTCAGAAAGCAGGCTCTAAGCGGTCATGCCATGTCAGACCAAGGTCATGAGTGATGGTGGTATGGATTTCTCTCCTCTCTGCGAGCAGCAGGGGTGCACGTTCAAGCTCTGCCCTCCAGCCAACGACCGTGACTTCTCCTGCAAGTCACTACGTGTTCAAGTCATTCCACTACATGTCGACGTGCCCCCGTTCGAACGTGGCATCAGAAACTATGGTGAAGTGCTTGTGCTTCTCGACGTGTTCTTGAAGAGCTGAGGATGGCACCCATGGCCTTTCTTCAGGCGGCTTTATGATGCAGCAGAGAGCCGCTTCGTCAACAGTCAACTACAGAACCGAAAACGTCACAGAGCCCCTGTCTATGCTGCTTGAAGATGATCAACCGGGGCGGAAGTAGCTGAGGTTTGAATACCGAGTATGTCATCATGCTCGAACCGGAAACTTGTCTTCCTGTGTTCTGCTGCAGTCCTAAATTCCGCTGAGAGCCGTTTCGGGTTTGAGGAGTCCGGGGTGACCTTCGGAAGAAGATGTTGAGAAGGGAGCAAGACTCGCACGGGTCAGGACGCGATACCGTGCAGCGTTTTGCCGACGCATACTTCAAGAGATCTGTTGGGACCGCCTTGCGAATTCAGCACATGCGTCCAAGGACAACACCATTCATGGCCCAATCAAGCGTGAGCCGAAGCACGATGCAGGAGTTGCAGACGTGTTTCATGCAAGGTGCTGTCTTTGCAACTCGCAGGAGGGATCTATGTGCAGGATCGCAGCTTCGGACTGGTTGACTATGTCTTCAAGCTACGATTGAGTGAACACTGTCGACATGTAGCCTTTGTTGAAAGTATGTAAAAGCCACTGAGGTTGAGAAGCTGGCCCAGGCACGAGTTCCAGGCAGCGGGGAAGCCTCGAAGCGATCCGGGGGAGCTTTGGTTTATAGCTCGTCGCATTTCATGCGGAGCGCACAAAAGAAAAGGGGGCTCTTCTCGCGCCTGCAGTCCTAGCCCGGACTTTGAAGTCCAGGATGCTGGCAAAGAACAGCCAGACAGTGTTACAGTACCGAGTTCTGAAGCTTTAATGCACTGTAAAGCAGGGTGCAGAGGAGAAGGATTAATCGACGGAAACATGAGAGAGAAATATGACTAGTGGCAACCCTTTTCATTTCAAATTTTCTGCAGAGCCGACTGCCACAGATTTGGTGATCACGGTCCGTCCTCCAGATCCCCGATGTCGTGTTGTTGCAAGGAAGTGTTTTGGTCGCAAATTTGGGTTGTCGCCCACATGTACCTGCAAGTTGAATTGCTCAAAGACGAAACCGGGCTTTCCGAGATGTTCCTGTCACGTCCATCCCTCACCCTGCAAAGCGTCTGGGAGGCTTCAAGTGGAGTCGCAAAGCTATGTCTGCGGGCCTAGCTGGCGGAGCCTACTTCAGGACGATTCTCCGGGATATCATGCTGTGAAGCAAGACAACGTGATTCCGCCGAATCACAGGAAGGAGGCCATTCTGGATGCCCTTTCGGATGAGAACATGATGAAGCTGGAAACGTGGTGGAACTCTTGTGTTATGAGAAGAATTCCTTTCGTTGTTTGCAAGCTTTGAAACACGAAGGCAGTGAACAGTGACAGAAAATCTGTCTCGGTGCGTTTGCGTGCTTAGCTCCAAGGACTGGAACATGCTCCTCCTCTGCACATGAGCGGCATGCTGGTACAGTCTGGCTTGCTGTAGAATCTGGAAATTTGTGCACGCAAGGCTTGGTGAGCAGGCTACAAAGGACTCCGCCCAACCCCGAACGGAATCTTCGTCTGTCTGTGCGATCCGACCAGCGATGAAAGAAACTGTGAGTTGCAGGAGATCTATTCCTCGGACTTTGCAATGCAGTATGCCTTCGCCGCACGTGGCTGGCACATCGAGCCATGGGAGGAGACTGCTCAGATGGACAAGAACAAGGCCATGACGCCGTTCACGGGCTTCCACAGTCGACAGGACTGGAAGCATTGTCAGGACATTCCTCTGACCGGTCCGAAAGATGCTTCGTTTCGCCACTACTGCTCGTGCCACTTGGCGGCTTCCGAGAAGATGTTCATGCACGGTGCATCTTCGATGTTGCATCCTGCGCAAGGCTATCCTGGAGGCAAGCCCACATACAACATCAAGCTGAAAAAGGAGGTTGTTCAGCGCAATCAATCAAATCTGCCGTGCATCAGAATCGGGTGAGCGAGGATGAGAAGCTGGTGCGGCAACAGCCAGAGAAGTACCAGCAAACCAACTCCGTTTGTCAGCTTTGTCGGGGCCCCGGAACCTGATGGAACAACCGGGCACGCTCTCAGGAAACTGTTTCAGAAAGCTTGTGTGACGGGTCAGAAAACCGCACTTCTTGCCTCTACATGTCAACGGTCGGTGGCGAGTAGGCATGGGGCCATGGGTGAGAGCACGGTGTGTACGTGGTGCGTCCCGGTGTGTTTCTGGATCTGTGGTCCAAGTTTGTCGAGTCAGACTGGTTGTTTTGTTTGCTCGGTGTTGTGCACCACCACCGATGACGCTCGAACTGCAAGTTGATGTAGCGTGTGTGGCTTCTGGCATGCACCCCTCATTTTACGAGATTTCTTGCAATCTCCGTTCTTTCGAAATCCCTGGTCAGGTTACAATCGGAGTCGCTATGCTCCTTGGCCCAAACCTGCCATGTAACTACGACTTTATCTGGACGGGTGTGGCAAATACAGAGTCAGACGATGCAGAGCAGCATTTTGCAGGGGCGATCTCAGACCCAAGAGCAGCCTGTGATCAAGCATGTTGAGGTTGCACTTTGGGGGACAACGGACTGCACGAACAAGCTCCCATTCCAGTACTCCACCTTGCTCATGGAAAGGCAGACCATGCTTTCACCTGATTTGTCTTTCAACGGGTAACGATTGAAGGTCGCTGCATGGTGTGCCTGTATGTGTTTGTTGATGGCGTATGTCGAAAGGTACCATCCGGAAGCATCCCAATTGCAATGCGGCATCCATGATGCCTGTCTTCGGCAGCACTAGCTGCCCCCGCCCAGGTATTGAAGGGCAAGTGCGAATTGCCATGGCTCTGCCAGCGACCAAAGAGGCGATTTGGTCCTTCGCGCATGTAGAGTGCGAAAGTTTGTTCTCGACGCCAGGTGAAAGAAGTCGAGAGATGCGTCGGCTGAAGCAGGCAGCAGTTGGGGGGTCCCCAAGACCCCTTGCTGCCAGATTGCATGTGTCAAAGACCCGCAGATTTTGCGAAACCGTGTGAAGTCTTGACATGGGATATCTAGACTCTAGACAGTCTCAGCGCTGGTGTTGGGCTTCCGGCCCGACCCTTCAATCCATGATGGAAAGTATCTCACACATCTAAGCCTTCGACTCGCTCTGTCGCGCTTTGACGAAGTTTCTGGGCAACTCCGGTGTTGCCGGGACCCTTGCAGGTCATCTTGCGCTGCGAGAACAACGGCATGTACCAGAAACTTGAGCGCTCTTTCGGTGGCATCGGCCCGAAGGCCCGACCTGGTCATGCGATGCGGTGCGGACATCGACAATGGACATCCCAACGGGATCCACACTACATGCCGGAGGAATAACCACAAGAGCTTGGCCGGCGAAGCAAAACCAGCCATCGCCCCCGCACATGAAGTGGTGGTGCGTTCAAAAGCGTGTCTCGGGCATCTGGGTGTAGTGAGGTTCTCGGCTGCAATTCGATCAACTCTCCTGGCTTAGCCTTGCTCAAGCTTACACGAGACTGGAACACGATGCAACACGGAGGACTCGGCTGACCGCAGTGAGAGTAGGATGATTAAGGGCCACAGACATAAGCACTCGGTTTAGCACTGCGATACACTGCACCAAACTGCCCTGCAGATTTAGCATGGTCGCTGCTTTCCCGCAAAGCGCCCGGAGCTGAAGTTGTTGAGGCCAAAAGATCGTGCCGGAGCATTTGTAAATGCTGAAGATGGAGCAAGTCTTGAATCTACCTCAACACTCAAAAAATGCTTGTTTTTCCAAGTCTAGCTCTGCCACTCAAGCTACTCCAGACAAGTCCGAAAGCTCCTTAAAGTCGGCATCAGAAGTATGCCAAGCTTCATCGTGCTTGTGGTGTTCAGGGCTGCTCCGGCGATGCAGGACTGGCCTATTCGGAAGTAGTGCTTCTTGTCGTTGTGTATGTCCGATGCATACCCCGTGCAAGCATTCCTGCGTTCGAAGGACTTGTCAGACAGTCCTGTCTTTGCGACTTTCGAGGAGGCTATCGCCAACAAGGTACTTAGCACGACTGGTAGCATTTTCTGTGTAAAGTCGACGGTGCCAGTCCAACACGAAGCTTGATCTGAGAGTCCCTTGAAACTCGTATACTCGTATCGAGCTGCCACTGCCTGGAATCTGATGTTAGTCCATCCTAAGATGACTTTCAAACAAGAAGCGTGCAGCTTACTCAAGGTGGAAGCCACAAAGAGCTTGCTTTCACGGGCAGACATGCGAAGCTGGCTCAGTTGCTCTCGGATTTAGGGGCGAGGGTCCGGGCCACTGAACGGGCCACGGGTTCTCGAATGGCAGGGTGGTCGCAGCTGTCCGACAAGCAGAAGCCTCCGCAGCGCGTGCCTTGGAGGCTCGGAACGGCCGTGGCTTCGGCAGATAGGCAGATACTGCTGCGCAGGTAGCATCTGCTGTGGAGGAGCAGACTCAGACGGGTGACATGATGGACAAGAGCAGGTCGAGTGCAGCGAACAGCAACTCTTCCACACGGCCAAGAGCCTGGAATCTTCTCGGCAGGTTGGTGACGGAGCACATTCAGGCTGCACTCGGAAGGCAGCCTGCGAAGGCTAACCACGAGGCGCCTCTGTGCAAAAGACTGGTTAGCGGCTAGCGGTGTTGATTTCAGTGTAGAGTTCAGAGATCGCTCAGGCACAAAAGCCCAGATTCAAGATGTCTAGGAAAACCTGCAGATGTGTGCAAGTCCTGCAGAATCACAGCCCCTGCTTGTGCCATTAGCCGCGGTGCAGTTTCATAATACCCCCAGATGACGGAGGGTCTGCAATCATTGGCTATGGTTTCAGAACACCAGGCTTGGCATGTGAATTAGACCTAAACTTCCAGAGTTTGCAGACATACATACAGAAACACCCTGTTAAGCAGCTGAGAAATCTCGAAGATTACAAGACAAAAGCGAAATCAATCGTGCTAATATCCCAATGTTCCTGATGACCGAACATGAAGGTTATACGATATCAGTGCCCGTCTCGGTTGCCTCGTTCGCCGATTTGCAGCATAGTTATGTTAGGCCCTTTCGTCTTTGTCTGTTTGTTTCGTTGGCTGTATCGTTTTGGGAGCAGTGTCTTTTGCTGGTGTCGCTTGTAAACCTTAGACCCAAGCGCTAAACCGCATGCGGAGAAAGGGGCCACTGCACTTCAAAATCTCAACTTTCGAACCCACTCGACACCTTCTAACCCTAAACCCTGATCCTGGCACCATAAACCCTATTTTCTCAGGCGCCGAAACCCCCTCAGCCCCAAACCCGAAATCCTAAGAGCACCACACTCCCAGCCCTAAACCATTAACTCAACTTAGGCCCTAAACCGTAACCCCAACCCCAAACCCCAAACCCGCATTTTCGGACATCAAACCTTAAACTTTAAACCCTAGAAACTCTACGACGTAAAACCCCGACCCCAGACCTAAACGCTGAACCCCCAACCAAACCTCAGACCCGAAATCACAAGCCCCAATCCCCAAACCCCCCAACCTTAAGTCCAAAACCACCAAGAACCCCAGCTTAAGCTTCAAACATATTCCTGAACACCAGTTTTGCTCAATGCTGAAACCCTTTCCCCGAACCCCCACGCCTTCTGACTTTTCCCCCACTGAGCCCCCCAAATCCGAAACTCTAAATATCACACCAACCCAGCCCTAAATCACAAACTGAACTCAGCCCTAAACCGCAATCTGGCAGACCGAGGGCAATAGGTAGCCGTCAGGGGTCGGGGGAGCGGGTAGCAAACGGGAACCCTTTGTTGGAGTGCTTGCTGTAATGGAGCGCGACTGTCCCAAAGGGTCTAGAGAAGGGTTTTACGGTTTGGGGTTTCGGGTGCGCGCTTCGGGAATCTTCGGGACTAGAGGTATCTTGGTTTTTGGGGCGTGTGGTTTCGGGTTTGGGGTTTGGGTTGTGGGTTCGGGCTTCAGGTTTGGGGCCGAGGTTTTACTAATTCAAGGCTTAGATTTGAGGTTCAGGGCTTTGGTGTTCAACAGTTTCAGGGCTCTAGGTTTGGAAAGTGGAGTTTGGTTCGGGTTTGGGGTTTGGGTTGGGGGTTCGGGCTTTAGGTCTGGGGTCGAGGTTTTGTTAATTTAGGGCTTAGATTTGAGGTTAAGGGCTTTGGTGTTCAAAGGTTTCAGGGCTCGAGGTTTGGAAAGTGGAGTTTGGACTTAAGGTTGTGGGCTTGGGGTTTGTGGGTGCAGGGTTTGGGGCCTTTCTGTGGTTTCGGGTTTCGGGTTTGGGTTGTGGGTTCGGGCTTGAGGTATAGGGTCGAGGTTTTATTAACTTAGGGCTTAGATTTGAGGTTTAGGGCTTTGGTGTTCGAAGTTTTCAGGGCTCGAGGTTTGGAAAGTGGAGTTTAGACTCAAGGTTGTGGGCTTGGGATTTTTGGGTCTGTGGTTTCGGGTTTGGGGTTTGGGTTGGGGGTTCGGGCTTGAGGTCTGGGGTCGAGGTTTTATTAACTTAGGGCTTAGATTTGAGGTTTAGGGCTTTAGTGTTTAAAGGTTTAGGGCTCGAGGTTTGGAAAGTGGAGTTTGGACTTAAGGTTGTGGGCTTGGGGTTTGGCGTCTGTGGTTTCGGGTTTGGGGTTTT
>CAJNDV010022581.1:36792-48847 GCA_905221635.1 Symbiodinium sp. CCMP2456
GTCTGTGGTTTCGGGTTTGGGGTTTTGGTTGGGGGTTCGGGCTTGAGGTCTGAGGTTTTGTTAACTTAGAGCTTAGATTTGAGGTTTAGGACTTTGGTGTTCAAAGGTTTCAGGGCTCGAGGTTTGGAAAGTGGAGTTTGGATTTCTGTGGTTTCGGTTTCCGGGTGTGGGTTGGGGGTTCGGGCTTTAGGTCTGGGGTCGAGGTTTTGCTTATTTCGGGCTTAGATTTGAGGTTTAGGGCTTTGGTGTTCAAAGGTTTCAGGGCTCGAGGTTTGGATAGTGGAGTTTGGACTTAAGGTTGTGGGCTTGGGGTTTGTGGGTGCAGGGTTTGGGGCCTTTCTGTGGTTTCGGGTTTCGGATTTGGGTTGTGGGTTTGGGTTGTGGGTTCGGGCTTGAGGTATAGGGTCGAGGTTTTATTAACTTAGGGCTTAGATTTGAGGTTTAGGGCTTTAGTGTTTAAAGGTTTAGGGCTCGAGGTTTGGAAAGTGGAGTTTGGACTTAAGGTTGTGGACTTGGGGTTTGTGGGTGCAGGGTTTGGGGCCTTTCTGTGGTTTCGGGTTTCGGGTTTGGGTTGTGGGTTCGGGCTTGAGGTATAGGGTCGAGGTTTTATTAACTTAGGGCTTAGGTTTGAGGTTTAGGGCTTTGGTGTTCGAAGTTTTCAGGGCTCGAGGTTTGGAAAGTGGAGTTTAGACTTAAGGTTGTGGGCTCGGGGTTTGTGGTGTAGGGTTTGGGGCTGTGGTTTCGGGTTTGGGGTTTGGGTTGGGCGTTCGGGCTTGAGGTCTGGGGTCGAGGTTTTAGAAAGGAATAACTGCAACGCTGAAACGAAGCGACCACCGAAGCACACAAAAACAGAAATGAACAACTGCAAGGCTGAAACCAAGCAAGCGCCAAAACAAATTGGAAAAACTGCAAAGCAAACGCCAAAGCAAAACGACACCGAAACTATCGAAAACACTGATACCAAAAAACGGCGGGGCGGGTGGACGGTTCGTCGGCCGAGGAGTGGAGTGCACCTTCCCCAGAGAGAGCAATCTTGCTCAACTTTGTTCCAACTTTGCACCTTGCCCCAATGTTGTTGCAAACTTGCTCAAACTAGGGTACCGGTTAGGGTACCCGGTACCTCTACTTGTACCTCTACCTGTACCTCTACCTGTACCTCTACCTGTACCTCTACCTGTACATCTACCTGTGCCTCTACGTGCACCTCTACCTGTACCTCTACCTGTACCTCTATTTGCGACCCGCGTGCCCGCCCGATTGTCGGAAAATTTGTCCACCCAATTGTCCACCCGGGTGGACAATTTTTCCGACAATCGAGTGGACCTCTCTCTCTGGTAGGAGTGCCCAACCCACGCCACAGCACAGCACAGAGAATCGTAAATCTAAAATCCAGGTAGGAGCTCCTACGCCACATCGGCTCAGAAATGCATCGTAGTGCAGTTTCAGGTCTCGCAGGAGCACTGCTCTGGGCGAGTTCTAAGCCCGAAATCTGCTCGTAACCGGAAGTCGAACAGAGAGCTCCCCCTTGAATTTTAGATTTACGATTCTCTGTGCTGTGCTGTGGCGTGGGTTGGACACTCGTACCAGAGAGAGAGCTCCAAAAGCGTTTGTGGCTTCTTCTTTTGTGTGCGAAGGTTGGAGGGGACGCAGCCCCCAACTTGCAAGGTTGGAAACCAGGGTTTTCTGTGCGACCTTGAGATACTCAGAGTAGTTCGATTTTTTGTTCGTTCTTCTTCACTTCCAACTCGTTTGTGTTGGAAGCTACGGAGATTTCAAAGGATGCAAAACAGTATTTGTGGTGTTTAAACGAGTTTTCATGCGCCGTGTTGTTGGTTGTTGCTGTTGCTTTTTTGCTGCTGCCAATGCTATTGCAGTTGCTGTTTCGATGCTTCGTGGAAAACGAAAGCAATGTGCTTTGGGCATCTTCAAGTCCCGTTTTCAAACATTGCGACACTTTGACAATTTCGAAAGAGCATTGGATTATGCTTTCATGTTTTGCTTGGCGATTTGTTTGTCTAACGGGCGTGGGTGTTCAAAGGTTTCAGGGCTCGAGGTTTGGAAAGTGGAGTTTGGACTTAAGGTTGGGGCTTGGGGTTTGGGGCCTTTCTGTCGTTTTGGGTTTGGAGTTTGGGTTGGGGGTTCGGGCTTTCAGTCTGGGGTCGAGGTTAATTTAGGGCTTAGATTTGAGGTTTAGGGCTTTGGTGTTCAAAGGTTTAGGGCTGGAGGTTTGGAAAGTGGAGTTTGGACTTAAGGTTGTGGGCTTGGGGTTTGTGGGTGCAGGGTTTGGGGCCTTTCTGTGGTTTCGGGTTTCGGGTTTGGTTTGTGGGTTTGGGTTGTGGGTTCGGGCCTGAGGTATAGGGTCGAGGTTTTATTAATTTAGGGTTTAGATTTGAGGTTTAGGGCTTTGGTGTTCAACCGTTTAGGGCTCGAGGTTTGGGAAGTGGAGTTTGGACTTAAGGGTTTGTGGTTTGGGGTTTGGGGTCTGTGGTTTCGGGTTTCGGGTTTTGGCTTTAGGTCTGGGATCGAGGTTGTATTGATTTAGGGCTTAGATTTGAGGTTTAGGTCTTTGGTTTTTAAAGGTTTAGGGCTGGAGGTTTGGAAAGTGGAGTTTGGACTTAAGGTTGTGGGCTTGGGGTTTGGGGTCTGTGGTTTCGGGTTTCGGGTTTGGGTTGTGGGTTCGGGCCTGAGGTATAGGGTCGAGATTTTATTAATTTAGGGTTTAGATTTGAGGTTTAGGGCTTTGGTGTTCAACCGTTTAGGGCTCGAGGTTTGGAAAGTGGAGTTTGGACTTAAGGTTGTGGGCTTGATGTTTGGGCCCTTTCTGTGGTTTCGGGTTTCGGTTGGGGGTTCGGGCTTTAGGTCTGGAGTCGAGATTTTATTAATTTCGGGTTTAGGGCTTTGGTGTTTAGAGGTTTAGGGCTCGAGGTTTCGCAAATGGAGTTTGGACTTGAGGTTGTGGGCTTGGGGTTTGGGTCCTTTCTGTGGTTTCGTGTTTTGGGTTTTGGTTGGGGGTTCGGGCTTTGTGTTACTGCCCGGGTTGGTGTTTTGCGTTGTCAGACGGGGCCACGCAAAGGCACGATAAAGTCCACGCGCTGCCAGCAGCAATTCGCAAAGGAAACTCCTGAAGTCCTGAATCCTCCAGCCATGACCTTGTTCATATCGAGGCGACGTAAGCCAGAGCTGTTATTGTCACTCGCCAGAGCTCTCCGCTTCACATTGCTCCTTTCTTGGAAAAGGGTAGTTTTTGTAAAGCTTTTCCAACAGTCGCAGGTGCCAAGTTGCCTCTCAGCTCCTCCGCCTCCGCCTCCGGTGCCTGGGCCACCAGAAGGGTGGCAGGCGCCAGTGCAGGCGCCCACGGACTCGGGTTGTCTCCTCGCTAACGCCCAGCGTGTGCAGGTCGCACTGGAATTGGAAGAGGCAGCGTGTTCTGCCCTGCTTTTGCCAGCCAGTACCGACGGAAGACAGCAACCAGGACATGCGACGAACTGCTGAACATGTCTGCGACATGGTGCAGCTTCGTGGCAGCAGGATTTTCTGCAGACTCTGCAGGTCCGAGGGTGAACCTCATGCATGGTGAAGTCTGTTAAAGCAATTGAGTCTGTCCATGTCGAACTTGCAGATGTGTCACTGTAGCGACGCACTATCTCTTCAAGCGATGTGCAGTAAGGATTGCCCGACTGGCTGAATCGGACACCACGATCGAGCCGGGAGCACAAATCGGAAGCCACAGAGAGCTGTCAGTATTCAGTATTTTGGAAGCACATCGCAGCCATCCCTCTACAGGAACTACAGGACTTGCTCGTTGTGTTGTACTACGCAATGACGTGCTTCAGGCCAGGGGCTCCGCTGAGCTCTTTGGTGCGGGTGTCTCAGGATTTGTTTGTACAGATGCGTCGCAGATGTATCATGTCAGAGCGCAAGCATCAAGAACACAGCCGGGCCCGACACTCAGTCACTCAGTGTTCCAGTGCACTCAGGTCTCGAGATGAAGAACTGCTACAAAGCATGCTGCCGCAAAAGGAGACAGTGGATTCTGCAAAGACGCAGCACACGTCGAATGCAGTGACTCTTTTCATCGTTGCATAGCAGTCATGTAGTGTGTCAGTGATGTCCTAGTCGTGTTCATACGACCCATGAGGACAGCAGCGTGGGGGTGCGGAATGGTCCGTAGCTGCAAGGAGCACCAGAAAAACAGGGAGCTCTGTTGCACTCGCCCTCCGGCCTGCGGCCTGCCAAAGAGCACTGCGTCTCACGCTCTTCTCGTGCGGACCTGCCTCTCCCCCTGTCTCGCCCTTCCCTCTGTCTGCTGTGAGGAAGCTCCTGGGAAAAGGGTGCGCTTTCGCATTTAGACTTTGCTAGTTCCGCCCCGCCTCCTTCTGCTCCCTGCCAATGGTCCTGTGAAGTGCGAAGCGCAACGAGGCAATGTCACCTCAGAAAACCAATGGGTATAAATGTAAAAGGCGCAAGCACCGTCTAACAACGGACAGGCATCACGGCAGCTATCGCAGATCATTAAGACACATTTCGCTGGACGGAATGCGACTAACCCTTCGTTTCTGTTTGTGGTACGAGCATTCGCAGTGCTGGGAGTTTGCTCCAGCATGTGTGCTAGGAGTTACTAGGGGCATGGAAAGGATTCTATATGGCCCGTCAAAAAGCAAACCCTATATAGTGTCAGAGAATCAAGGGCCAACTGCCAAGACGGACTGTCACTCAACATATCTGATGCAGCCCTGGCTCCGGGCACATGAGGGGGCGGGTTCTCCGAGCACTGCTTGGAGAGGCAGGGGGTGAATTGTCCTATCGCTTTTGCTAGAACCTCGGCGATTTGCTTCATAGTTCAAAAACCCACAGAATTTTACGTGAGAGAACAGGACAGCTAAGACGCACACCCGCTTAACTTTGCAGGTGAACCCACCGACGGGCTGCCAGCAGCCATGAAGCTCAACAGGCGGGGTCTCGGCGCAAGCGCAAGGTAGCTCTGTAATCGGAAGATATCCGAAGCACTTGTTGACGTTGCCGGGAACTGGTCAACTGGTTTGCCCCCAAGACCGATAGGACAAGCTTCTCAATGATGAGACGACAGCTGTCTCTTCACTTGTAGATTCGCAGAAGGTCTTGATATCTGGTCCGCAGGTTTTTGGGGAAGATGGTCAATGAGACCGTAACCATGGAGCTGAAGAACGGCACCCAAGTGCAGGCAAGGCCTGACCTGATGACGCTTGAAGGTCCAACTTGACCAGAGCTTCAGCTGCAATTTCTCGTCGCTGCAGTGAACTTGTTCAAATCTGCAGGGCACCATCACGGCTGTGGACACGTCTATGAACACACACCTCAAGCAGGTTAAAGTGACGGTTGCCCGACTGCAATCAAGAGAGCTTTGTTTGGCCTTGGGCTAAAGCTTTGTGAAGAGTGGCATGCATCGCTAAGGTTCGGCACAAGAATCCGGTGAACATGGCTTTCCTGTCAATCCGCAAGCTTCCCAGATTGGCGGCAGGGGCACCGGGTGGCCGGCGAAATGCTGCAAGCCCTGTGAACACCCAGCCGACGAACCTGAACGTTACTCTTGAAAGAGCACCTTTGCCAAGCGCTTCTTACCTTTGCTTGGTCTTTTGGCAAGAGCATAAGTAAGGCGGAGCTAACATCCGGTACGTCATCCTGCCAGATCATGCCGTTGCCAGCTCGGCTTCGGGTGCATAGATGGATAAGCGGATGCCGAATGTAAGCGCGAGGCTGTAAGCCATTCTCAGGACTTGAACTTTCTGCTTATTGATGATGCTCCGAAGCAGAACCCGCCCAAGTGCCCCAAAGACTCATGTTGCCATATTCAGTCAATGGAGCTCATATATCAGTCGCCAGCATGAAAATGCATCCCTGGTGCGAGTATCTGATTTGCTGAAATTCCAAAGTCGTGTTGATATCCTTCCGGGATCTTCCGGGCAGGTATCCTGCAGGCACCAAGAAGAAAGGTGGCAGCACAGGGTAGTGTGACAAGCAGCAACTGCCCTGACGCACAGATATGTGGTGGGTGGATTGTCATTCCTTGGTGCAGGTGGTGGTGCTGGCAAGGCAGCGTCAGTACCCTAGAAACAAGAGGCTTCACGTTCACGTGCTGTGCAGCAGCCAGTCTTATCTTTGTCCAGGCTTGGGGCTTGCTCTCAGGACTGATCGAGATCGTGGCGAGCGAGGGGACCGAGACCGTGATCGTGACCGCGACCGCGACCGAGATCGCGACCGCGACAGGCAATGTTGGTACTCGTACCAGAATGTGCAGCATCTTTCCGAACACATGCAGTCAACGTTCCTGGGTGACTGCAGGCGAAGATAGACTAGGCAAGTCGAGCTGGCGCGGCTTGGATGCAAGCTGTTCCATATTCTCGGCATACCTGCAGAGAGCTATCATGAAGCTGTCAAGCTGGCTGTTTGACTGTGGACTTGGCTTGTCTGTAAGCATCCGCCTCGTGCAGGCCTGGTCAATGCTGTGATTTCGGCGCGATCGGTCGTCTCACATCACGGGCGTACTTAGACAGGGACATGATGAACCTGGGTTGAGGTGTATCCACATCCAAGGTATCACGATGTAGAGTCGCTGTCTGTCTAAGTTCCACACAGCCCAGCTGACGCTTCAGTTTTGCAAGGCATGCATAGATACAGCACCGACTTACATGCATGATGGGTAAGCTGGTGATGCTCGTGTACTTTCCGAGCGCAAACCACGGTTACAACTTCAACCAGTAAACCCAAC
Organism: Symbiodinium sp. CCMP2456; assembly: GCA_905221635.1. Classification (NCBI taxonomy): domain Eukaryota; class Dinophyceae; order Suessiales; family Symbiodiniaceae; genus Symbiodinium; species Symbiodinium sp. CCMP2456. The sequence goes on from CAJNDV010022581.1 coordinate 43,538, forward strand.
TGAAATGCTGCAAAGCACAACAAGATGGCAAAAGTGGAACATCGTGCCAGGACATGGGTTGCTGCCCGTGATTAAAGCACAGCTGCAGAGACATGTGATAAGCACCTTGAGGAAAGCGACCCTGTGTCCTGCAAAACATGCGCAAAAGGATGCGCACGTTTTCTATGATGCCGGCGTGTGCCCCTACACCTGAAGCAGATCTGTAAGGCAATTTCTGCTGCTGCTGTGACCTTTGTGGTAGACGCTGGCAGTAGCAGCTACCCATTGCTAGGGACCAGGCTGTCATTCTCAGCACCACTACGTGAATTAACTTCACGAAACGGAAAGAGACACCAGCTTGGCTCCGACTATGTCGCACCGGTGAGATGCTGACTTGCGTGGAGCAAAGACACGTCACGACCGGTGTGGAGGTGAGCTATAGATGATACAAGATGATACCAGTAGACTTTCGAGAATTAAACTTTCGAGAATTCAACTTACCCAAGCCAGGGCGAATGTGTATTTGCGCAGGCATGATTATTCTGTCCTATGTCGTGTGCACCGGTTTCTACCTATGTTGTCAAATTCATCACAGGAGTCTGACTGAATGTAGCTGGAAGCGCACACGGGCAAGCTTTCTCGCTTTCGGACAGTCGCTGCTTGTCAAGTTTCTGCTACCGAAAGCGTTATGCTTTAAGTGGCATGGGCCTCGATTGAAAGGCAAATGAAAGTCTTGCAGGCGTGCTACACAGACGGCTTCAGAAAGCACAACGACATAGAGCGAGACATCATCCGCACACGTGATGGTAGTCTAGCCGAGTCTAGCCATCCCGCCGCAGCTGTAGAGACATGCCGCACGCAGACACGAAGAACTAGGAAACGCATCGGTCCGATGGCTCGCATGTTCCTGGCGAGGTGTGAAGGGACGGGCTCAAACCGTCGATTCCGTCAGAGGTCACCAAAGCCAAGAGGTGGCTGCTGGAGGATTGGCTTAAGCGCGAGCAGGTGAGGCTGCTGACGCACTGCATGGCTTGTGCAGGGACCCCGGTCAGTTCTATGGAATAAAGACGCCTTGTCTAACCGTCTATTCCGACAGCTTGTGGTCGTCGCTTTACATTTGTTGATCTCTACAGTTCTCACGAGCACAGCGGCATGGTGTCTGCAGGTTGCAACCGAATGCGATGTGGCAGCTTCCGTGGACAGCATCTTGAAGGTTGGGTCTAGAGTTGTGAGACCGGAGTGAAGACCTCCGAGCATCGCACTCCCCTGTCTGCACAGCTTTCGCACTGGTTGTCAAGGAAGTACATAAGCTTGTCTTCGGTTTGAAGTCTTGCTGTCCAAGTAGCACAGTTCTCGAGCCAGCTGCTGCCAGGATGCGCAAAAACGTAGGACAAGTTTCACTGAGGCCAGGCATGGTGGGATAGCCGTTGCTTGCGCGCATGACTGCAGATGCTCGTGCAAATGCCACGGCCAGCTCTGGTCAACATGAGCGCGTGATTTGTGACATCCCCTTTCTTTGCTTTCGATCTGCATGCCGAGACTGTGCACAGGAATGGCGGATTCGTTTGGAACTAAGCTTTGGCTGTGAGTAGGTGCAGCATCTGCCTGTAGTCGGCAAACATATTATTGGCTTTTGGATTTGTCGGCCTTTCGGTATGAGTCCACATGCGAAGGTCATGAGCAGCTCATCGATGCAATTCGGACCCTGCATAGGCCTGGAAGGATGTTGGACATGAGACTGGCTTGCCCAGCAGAACTGCTCAAACAGCAGGAAATGAAGAGACATTGCTGCAAAAGGTAGAGCTGTGCATGCGAAGTCCTGTGCAGGTGTGCCGAACACCCTGCTGAGGTGCTCACAATTCTTGTCTGAAGTTTTAAGAATAGCTTCAGGCACAACGCAAGTTTTGGAATAGCAGCTAGCTGCTAACTGGTTTGCAGAAGGCATGCGAGAGATGCTGCTTGAAGCCGGTGGGTGACGTCGCAGCGTGGTCATTTGCTGCTTCTTTGCAGGCCCTCACACACCCCGTCATGCCCCCGATAGACGCCGTGGAGGTCGACCACAGCCACTCAGTTTGTCTAAGCCATGAGCCGCCTGAGCCTTTTGCAATCCCCGGGCTTCGACACTGAGATCGGCGGTTTTCGGCGGACGAGGAAAGCGGGAATGCCAGTGCCTGAGGAGTACTCAACTCACATCAGCAATGGTTCATGTGTCGAAGTTGTTTTACGAGATGATCTGAATCAGAGCTTAAAGCATGATTTCTGCTGCTGCGATCGGCATGTTGAGGCGAATTCTCAGGTTCCTGGAGTCCGATTAATCAATGTGGCATCTCTCCGACAAAGGCATCGACAGCGCACGTGCGCTTCGCGAAGGGCACGGAAGCAGGCTTTTCGGTACGGGTCAGCATGGCACGCGCAATGCAGCGATTGCTTCCAAAGCCCCGTCAGCCGCAAGGCAATCCGTCGCCATCCTCCGCGCTCCACGACCAGGCAGTGGTTCACTGGGCTGATCGGGTGGAGACAAGGATCAAAGCCATCAGCTCTCAACATGGTGGTCGGTCGATGTTGGTCGGTTGGTTGGTTGGTTGGGCGGATGGGTGGGTGTGTGGGTGTGTGGGTGGGTTTGACTTGACACCGGATACTGTTTTCGTTTTTGCTTTTGCATGCGTGTAGTCTTCCTGTTCGCCAAGAAGCGAAACCAATAGGGCCCGACAATGAGGCAGATAAGGTGTTGGGATTTCAGATAGTCTTAACCTTCAAGTATGCAGGATTTTTTGCCTTCACGGCCGTACGGCGAGACGCCTTTATTGCATTCACTTTCCCATTCTCACAATCGATAACCCTTTTTTTTGAGGATGTGTCTCCAAATTTCGCAGCAGCAGAATCGTCTTTACAGTTAAGTACAGTACCATGCCCTGTGCCATTTGTCAAATGAGAGTGAGAAATTGAGAGCGTGCAGCATTCAGGAAAAAGAAGTGCGGAAAACCCAGCACCGCCCGCCGATCTAGAAAACTGCTTCGGAAACCGCCGAGGGCCGGGTCTGCTGGGAATTTTATGTCAACATCTCCGAGTAAAATGAGTGTGGAGTGTACAGTACCAACCAATATCTTCTCGTCGTTTAGGGTTTGGAGTTCGCCACCCACGAGAGTCTTTTAGGGTTTGGGGTTTTGCCACCCACGATCCTCTTTCAGGGTTTTGGAGTTTGCCAAGTATCCTCTCCATTGTTTCGGGTTGGGCTCAACCAAACCTCCTTAGGGGGTTTGGGGTTGTTTTGGTGTCAGGACTTGGCCAACCAAGTGCTTTAATGTAAAGCTTCGGTTCACCGTTTGCCAACAAAAGCTTGTTTTGTGGTTTCGGGTTTGCCACTCGCCACCTTTTTGGGGTTCTGAGGTGTTGCCAACCACTTTTCTTTCGTGTTTGGGATTTGCCAACCAACATCTCTTAAGGTTCATTGTTTGCCACGCACGATCTTCTTCGATCTTAGTGTTTTCGGTCACCAATACAGAGTTTGAAGGTTACTAGGTGTCAACCAGTATGTCCCTTTTCGGGGTTCGGAGGGTTACCATCCAACATTCAGGGTTTGGCACCTAACATATTCAGTACGATGTATATAGTGAATATGCAGAGGCTGGCCCGGGAACACCTTATTTGGGTCCTTTTTCTCAGCAGGAAGCGGAGGAAAACGGTGGAACATTTGGCATAGCTGTACTCGGGTCTGTGGCTGGCGGCTTGAGGGTGTAGGGTTTAGGCGATTTAGGTGTAAGTGTAAGGGCGCAGGGCTTGGAAGTCGCAGGTAGCTGCTTCTCGGGTTCCGAAATCGGTCGGTTATTTTTGCAGGGTTTGGGCTTGGCCAACCCGAAGACCGGAAACACTTGTTCGCTGTCGTTTGAGCTGTCATTTGTTCTCCTGAGTCGCTCCTTTTGCGAACTTTCGCCTTCGTCTTCCGAATTGGTCTCGCATGCTTTCCAAATTTGTTCTTTTGAACGTATGTTGTGTTCCCACTTAGACTTGGGGCGTGGGACGCCTTGTGCGTAGGGACGAGCACGGCGAACGTCGCTGCCGCAGCCGTTTTTCGCATGTCACCTGAGCTTGCAGGAATGTGTAGCTGGCTGTCGTTGCCATTTCCTACTCCGCCTTGTCCCTCTGTTTTTGTGCGTTTTGAATTTTTTGGTTTCCAAATGTCTCCACATCTCTTATCAAGGGTCATCTGAGAGCATCGGAGACGTACTTTCTCTTCTCCGAGTCAAGCCAGCTGCGCCTGTCCTGTAAGTCGTTTCGATGCAGATCAGGAACACCGGCTTTCACTGGTTGCGTCTTACTGACACCCGAGAGTGAGAGCATTGCATTGCAGCAGTTAAGCCTCGTAGCTTAGCAGTCAGAGATCAGAGCAAGGCTGTTGAGTTGGAAAAGCTTCAGCGGCAGCTGCAGGCCACTTTCCAGGCAAAACCGTTCCAGTGGATGGAAATCGGCATAGCAGTGCGCAGTCAGCTTCAGATCCTGCAATTGCTTAAATGCTCACAACAACAGAATCGATGACCGAGTGCCCAGGGCAGCACCGGCGCCCGTAGCTTGATCCTTCAGTTCCAAGCCTAGGACAACAACAGCTTGGCATGAAAGCGTGTCGTCGGTTTCGCACAATGTTGCAGGCAGAGAAATGTGCAGAAGCGAGGGGCTCGGATTGCGAAGCCGCGACCTGCAAGACTTCGCGAATGTGCACAAGATTTGCTCAAGATAAGCTATGCTTGAAGAAGTAGCAAAGGTGTTACGGGGAAGGGAGTGATTTTGGCAAGCCTTTTGTGCATGTGATCCAGGAAGCGTTTATGGGTACACCCGGCTGGTGAGCTAGATCTTGTGGGCGTTTGTCACGTGTCGGGCGGTCATGGTGCGGTCATCGTTTCCTCTCCAGCCGAATCGGGCCTCGCAATACCATGCACTTCTTGATCACTGTGCAGCCAAGATGTGCCCTCAGCTTGCGAGACAGCTGCCCGCGTCAAGCGCATGGTCCGGGCTCCATTTTCGTCGCACGTGGTAAACTATGCCAGAGCTTCTTCCGTCTGCATCACACGACACCTGCAGTGGTGTAATCTATGTCCTGCGTGTTTGGAGTCGCGGAGCAACACTCTGTGGGGCACCTTTCCAGCATGGTGCAGTCACAATTTCCTCTCCCGCAAGACCGGGTCTCGCAATACCATGCACTTCTTGATCACTGTGCAGCCAAGATGTGCCCTCAGCTTGCGAGACAGCTGCCCGCGTCAAGCGCATGGTCCGGGCTCCATTTTCGTCGCACGTGGTAAAATACGCCAGAGCCTCTTCCGTCTGCATCACACGACACCT
>CAJNDV010022581.1:52004-62221 GCA_905221635.1 Symbiodinium sp. CCMP2456
TCTCTGTCTCTGTCTCTGTCTCTGTCTCTGGCTCTGTCTCTGTCTCTGTCTCTGTCTGTGTCTCTGTCTCTGTCTCTGTCTCTGTCTCTGTCTCTGTCTCTGTCTCTGTCTCTGTCTCTGTCTGTGTCTCTGTCTCTGTCTCTGTCTCTGTCTCTGTCTCTGTCTCTGTCTCTGTCTCTGCCCCTGTCTCTGTCTCTGTCTCTGTCTCTGTCTCTGTCTCTGTCTCTGTTTTTGTCTCTGTCTCTGTCTCTGTCTGTTTCTGTCTGTCGTCTGTCTGTCTGTCTATCTGTCTGTCTAGCTGTCTGTCTGTCTGCCTGCCTGTCTGTCTGTCTGTCTGTCTGCCTGCCTATCTGTCTGTGTCTCTCACTCCGTGTACACACACACACACACACGCAAACCTCGGCATGGGTAAGCTGCAGTGCTTGCATCCGCGTGGTAAGGACTTGCGGAATGCTGTACTCCATGATTGCCATCGGAGGCCCTTAACTGAAACTTCCATTCCCGAGAGAGGCGGCCGACAGCTTGCTTGCAGCAGGATACACGAGGCTGTCCGGAAGTGGCTTATCAATGACAGATTGGCGATACTTACCCGCAGTAGCGCGAATCGCACATGGCACCTTTGCAAACGAAAGTCCCTGTCGTGTCTAAGGTCTGGAGGGCAGGCGGCTGCCGCTGACCGAGGATGCATGGGTCAAGGCCTGAAGCCGTCTATCAAAGCAGTCTTAGCAAGATACATTCGACTCAATGCTGCTTGTAGTTGCGCAGGAGTTCGAGGAATACAAGAAGTATCCGGAGTACCAGCGACTGCACGCTGGTAAAATGGAGCTCGATGAGATTCTCGGGTGCATCACATCCTAGTGTTGCTTGTGTTTACATTGACATGTATGTGTGTCAGCAACAACGGTGCACGTGGGCTTGAGCTCATGGTTCATATTGTGAGACGGAACACTTGACCTTTTTGATACGCTCGATTCACATTTTCAGTACTTGCTGTGCTCTGGAGTCAAGTGGGTCGCGTGGTCAAGTGGATCAAGTGCAAGTGGGTCAAGTGGGGTAAATGGCGACGTTTGGTGTGTACCTGCCAATACCTACGTCTCTTAATGGTACAGAACGTGAAGGGCATCTACAATCCTCGCTGAGTGCCGATGAGCTCTGCTGGTATTTGTGGTTTCGTTCAGCACCCCCTGACATGCTATTTAATGTCACGGCTTTTTGACAGCCGTTGACAGCGACGACTAAAGGCAATCGTGATGTTCTTTGGGCGCTCTACCTACACCGCATGGCGCCCTCCCTTGAGAACCTTGAAGAGCTCTGCTGGCCTGGATGAATGATATAGAGTACAAGCTGCGGGATGTGAAGACTTAAGTGGGTGGGTGGGCGGGCGGGCAGATGGGTGTGTCGCTACCGTCCTCGATCGGTAGTCAGTGAAAAAACCCTCTGTGACGTTTTGCAAGTACCTGCTACCCCGCCTCATCGCACCTGGGGCCGTTCTGCCCCCAAATATGTTATTTCGTGCTGAGTCCAGCCTCTGGGTCTGACGACTTGTCTGATTGTTTGTTTGTGCGTGTCAGCATGCTTCTGCATGAGCGTGTCGCAAGCGAATTCTGCGAGTGTAGACTTCACGAGATAGGCCGGAATAAGCGACCGAGTTGCATTGATGTCCAGGTTCAAGCGCATCTACTTCGTAGAGTGGTTCCATCGTATGTGGGGACGGACTGCTGGTCTTCTTTTTGCTTTGCCGCTGGCAGCTCGGCCCATGAGTGCTCTGCGACTGGGTGTGACCTGAAGCAACACGGCGTGTTCTGCGTACTCTGCGTACACACAGACACATACACACACACATTCGGCAATACGTTGTTTTGATAGTGTCTGGATGATGACATCTCTGCCCTTGGTCGCTTGGATTTGTAGGAAGCGTGCAGACCTCAAGTCGAAGTCGAAAGCTTCGAACCCGACCGGGCGATGTCAGTGCAGAGTGTAATAAATGTCGGCGTTCGAACAGATAGGTGCAGGCATACAAACGGTCGCGACATCATTTCGAATCATTGTCGTTATTCAGAATTCAGCTGGACCGAAAGGCGCGGGGATGACGCCACGGAGCCACAGCATACAAACTTTCTCGCATGATCCAGATGATCTAGTTTCTGTTGTGCAGAGTCGAAGCTCGGGACGTTTTGATCACTGCTCCCTTGGACCAAGGGTTACTTTGCTGCCCGGGGCGTTTTGCGTGCTCGGCTGGGTGCACGACTCACGGGCTTGTTCGGCCTGGGACTGTCTCAGGCGCACGAGACATTTCGAGCTTTGCTGCCTGCAGTCAATGTCTGCCATGTTCCTTGGAGGCCTTTGTCGGCTGGTGGATGGTTCGAAGCGGCTTGGACCCACCCGAGACGCATACGCCAAGTCTGGGGCAGCACCAACGACCCCGTGCGACTCGTCTCTGCGGCTTATGGTCTCGGTCTCTGTCCTTGCCTGTTTCATCTCAAGAAGGCGATTCCGTAGGCTTTTGTCATGAGCCAGCTGAGTCGAGCATAATTCGTTCGGTCGTCCAGTTCTTGCAGCTCAGGCTCCAGACCTTGATCGCTAAAACTGGGGCTTGCGATGTTTACTGTCTGCTTGTTGCGGCAACCTCAGGAGCCCGCATTGTTGACTTGATGATGAGATTTGTCCGCTCTTGTTTCCATTGAACTCCTGGCCCCGCGTTACGATCGAAAACTGGCTGATGCTCAGCTGCCTCGAGATTCTAGTTTCTATTCTACGGCACTCCGTCAGGTATCGCCATACCGCTTGGCATCACACTGGACTGCTGCTCTGACCATCTATGCTGGATGTGTTTGGAACACACTTAGCATCCGGGCACCAGTTAGTTTTTTCGTTGCTGAACGATCCCCCATAAGGCCATAAGGTCTGCAGATCTCCCCATACGGGTGCAGGGTTGGTGCAGCTGAGACATGAATGACTGCCCGTTTCTGATGTCTGCAAGCCGAAATAAATGCAGAAACAGACACTGCAGGGGTCCATGGTGAGGGACCAAGCTCTCTTGATGTTGTCGGCGTTCGGCCTAGTCACTAGTTCATGGTTTTGCTCAGTAAATGCAGACTTACAGAAGAGGGGGCAATGCGAGAGTGCGTTCCACCAAAGTCCCGTTTGGAGAACACTTTGCGGCATGACAGGCTTGTTGAGACCAAGCCCTGCATCGATACATGGCTGCGCCGAAGCAGTTGCAGCTGCAACGAAAGTAAGGACGTTGGCGATTCCCGCCACGCCCCTTGCCGAAAGATGTCAGACTGTCTGCATGTGTTTCAAGGATGGTACTTTGGATCAAGTTGAAATGGAATAAGTAGTCACGAAAATATATGCAGATCCATCATCAGTGCCCAAATCATGACTAAGGTCCGTGGTGCTTCTCACGCTCCTGAGCGGTCCGTTTGTGGCCGGCAATGATGCGGGACGAGCATACAATACTTGGCCGAAGATGCTGGACGACTGGGTTCCTCCAGATCCCCGTCCGTGAATCTGTCTAAGGTAAGCCCTTGTATGAAGGATGAATCATGGGCGATGGGTCATGGAAGGATCATGGATATCATTACATAGTGTGTGGTACATCCTGAGCTTGGCAAGGAATGGTCAGCTGTAGCAGTCGAGCCGCTTAGCCGGTGGCGGGCATTCTTCGAGGAAACACCGGTGGTTCAGTTCAACCACAGGACCTCTCTTAAGGGTGGCTTGCATAGGACATGCTATCTCCATTCAATGGCACCACCTGCAGAGGATGCTGGCATATCTCTCGGTTGCCTCATCAATTGGAGTCTGGGTTGCTCGCCGGATGATTAAGTCAGATCTGCTCAGCTTCCTCTCCCTCTCCTTGGTGTAGCAGGTCAGGGCCGAGGAAGCTTTGCATAATTGCTTCTGTTCCAGGGCTGCTCCCACGGCCTTTGAAACGAGTCTAGCACAACGAGAGATGTTGAAGAGTTCAGGAGGAGGGCCGTCTGTGGGCCTGATGATGCATGATGCATCTCCTACAACAGCCTTGGAAGTGAACTCATCTTTCAAGCAAGCAAGAGGGGTGTTGTGCTGCAAGGCTTACTCTATGCAACTGCCACTGTCCGCAGCTGCTGCGAGTGCTACCAGCTTGTTGCCGATCATGACGGCAGCACAGATGAAGCTTGGCTGTCCTGCGGATCAGAAAACTTGACTGGCACATAATGGCACATACAATGCATCGCACGACAGACGCAAGACTAAGGATACAAATGCAACTGTGAGAAGCCTATCAACCCAAACAATCCGTCGGGCCGTCGGTTTACCGTCGCGTTAGCACGCCCCCTCCCCCGAATTGCCTCTCCCTTAACTGACGCTGTCTCTGAACTGTTTAGACATGTAGGGCCTGTGGGTTCAACCCCGACTGTTGCGACTTCATGCCCCAGGCTCCGCTCCGTAGATATGTTAAAGACCCTGGGCCGCAGGCCTCCAGGTTCAGGCCCACCCGTGCCAAACCTGAGAGCCTGCCGCCTCCGGCGTCCCTCCGGCGACTGTTCCGTGATCGAGACCAGTCTCGATCAGACTGCGCGCGCAGACCTCAATGGTCTTTCTTCGGGAGAGGCGAATCGAACGAAGCCCCGCATCGAGCTTGCACAGAAGCAGAATGAGCGGAGCGACTTCTTCCAGGATCTACCCGGACAATGCAAAGAACCCCAACTTAAGGAGATAACGAGAATTGGACGAGCCGACGTTTTCTCGATGGACTACAGAGGAGGAGGGGACAAGGACGCTGCCATCCAAGCGCACATATGGCATCCGCAGCATGGGGAGGAACAGGTGAAAACGTAGACAATCACATGTGCCTTCCACTTCCGTTGAGCTCAGCGGAGAATCAAATTCTCATTTCACTTGGATGTTTCAAGCTGGGGGCCTGTGAAATCGCGTTTGCCGCTTGCCCGGCCATCGTGTCTTCGCGCAAGACATCATGGCCTTCGTAAAAGAGATGCACATCGGCAGCTCTGCACTGGACATGAATTAATTGCAACACAATTTACTTGCCACATGGCTTCGCCGCCACGCACTCCTCGCTGAAGCGAAGCCGGACAACTCAGCCAAGCCACTCCAATACGTTGCAAGTTTGTCCTCAAATACACACTCTTCGACATGTACACCACACAATTATTATGTACAGACTCAGTGAATGATGCAAGAGGCGTGCGCAAGCACGCATGTCGATGCCGAGCGGAAACCCGGTAACTCGTTGTTTCCGTGTAGTTGAACCTTCAGAGTTTTGTTGACCACTCGTAGTTCTTGGTTGCGGTCACTCGCGCCCTTGAGGTGTTTGGGCATTGCGACCCTGATGCTCTACGTTCCAATTGAGCTGGGAGTAGCCCACCAGGTCGGGGTATCTTCTCTCATCAGCTTTTTCGGTAGATCGAGTTATACTTCTCCTGCCTAGTTTGTCTACAGAAGCTGCAGGCTGGAGGTGTCGCGGTGCTGACGGCGCAGCTCTTCGTCTTGCACACGCTGCGGACACCTTTGCGCATCGCCTAGCCCAGAAGCTCGACAAGCTGCACCGACGAGTGCAGGTGCCCTCTCGCCTTCCAGCAATTTGCTGCCAGACAGGCTACGGTTCCTTCATTTTCCAGCGTCGTGTGGCGAGCGCTGACTGCAGTTTCAGGAAAAAGAGTTTGTGTCTGAGGACGTGAGCCGACCCATGCGGACCCTCACACCAGATATTTTCGCACAGCGGTGTTGCTCTTGGGAAACCGTGGTGAGTGTGTAGGCATTTTCAGCTCCGGGTTACTCTGTCAAGTTGAGAAAACACACAGAATGAGGGTATTCGCTACTGTTGCAGTTGCCTTATTGGACAGGGGGCAGAGATTTCTGCTGGACTTCCACCGGAAGCAGCGGATGTGAGTTGCAAGCTGAGACTCGCTGGTGCCTGGGCCCAGAGCAAGAAGATTAGGGGGATCTTTTGATAAATGATCGTTGTCGAAGCAACACCTGTTATCATCGTCGTGATGAGACGAAAAACGATTGAAGTTGCTGCAGGAGCTAGCGGTTCGGAGTACAAGCTGCCAGCTGAGGCCATGACCGAGGAACCAGCCTTTCTTTCAACCCAATAGCCACTTGACGGCAAGTACCGCAGCTAAAGCAGAGCCGGCCTCCTGACTCAAATTCCAGCACGTCTGCAAAAAAAACAACTCCGGTGCCATGGCTGGAAGCTGCTGGTGCGCTGGTGGTGGTGCTGGTGGTGGTGGTGGTGCTGCTGCTGCTGCTGCTGCTGCTGCTGCTGCTGGTGCTGATGCCTGTGCCCGTGCCCGGTGCTGGTGCTGGTGCTGGTGCTGGTGCTGGTGCTGATGCCTGTGCGGGTGCCCGGTGCTGGTGCTGGTTCTGCTACTACGAGAACCACGAGTCAACCAGAACCGTCGACATCAAAATCGTTTTGTCCCAGCCCTTGTTGTCGTCTCCGTGATCGCCATGGTCACCATCATCGTCATCATCATAGTCATCATGATCGCCAACAACATAACAACATTACCACCATGACACTCATCACCAACAGCAGCATCAGCACATCGATTTCTTGACCGGGATTGGGATGTGTGGGAAAATGCCTAACGTATTTAATTTAAAGTATCGGCAAGGCTGCCGTAATCCTGGCATGCTGGTGACTCGAGTGCTGCATTTGTGTTGTCACGTGATGCATGTTCCGCTTGTCGAAGACTTGCAGCACAGCTCGCTCTATGTCTGCCTTGAGGTTAATGCAAGCAGCACCACCTCCACGACTTCGCATGTGCCGGGGCCTGATGCAGACCCCGTGGCTGAAACGCCAACGAGCGATAACTAGCATTTGGATATTTCAAGTGTTGGTGCATCTGCAGGTCATCATCGCCCGTGTATACACCCCAACTGGTGACAAGGCTCGACGGCCTGTGCATGTGAGGAAGCCCTGATATCTGTATTGCGGCACCTCTGAAGCAAGCCTCTTTATCACATCAACTGCTGTCCTGCTCTTGAGGTCAGTTGGTCCGGAGCCCACTGTGATCGGTAATGCGGCATGTCATAACTTGAGAGATCTTCCCATCTCCCAGGTCAGCCCAGCACAAGTCTGAGCCCGGTGATGCTGGTGGGCGTCTCATTATGAGCCTGCATCTTCGGCACGCACGCGTCAATGTGTGCAGCTCAGGCTCCGGTTCCTTGCACCTGGGCGGTAAGGCAGCCTTGATCCATGGCAATAATGAACGGGGAGCGCCAGCAGATTTGCCCCACAGTGCCATTGAAGGCCACCTGGCCTTGGGATCGCATTGACGAAGGCTTTCAGCACAACATCCCTTCACAGCAATGCAGGACTCATAGTTTTGAAGAGCAGTGAAGAAAATGATGTGAGTATCAATAAGAGCATGATGCATCCATGAAGGTTGAGTGCACAGTTATTCATGTGTGTCCGGTCGGTGACAGTGAAGCTACTGCCCGTGGTTGCTAGGATCAGCCAAGAAGGATCTGGTTCGTTTTGGCCTCAGGTTTCTGCAGATGTTTCATTTTGAGAATGAAAACTGTTGAAGGCTTCATGTGCAACGCTAGGAAGCCTGAGCTGGACTTCATACATAGTGTTGTCACAAAAGTCCTAGTCCGAAGCTCCTTCGCAAGATCTTGACTGATCAGGGCAGAAGGGCGCACCTTAAGTCTGGGCAAACTTTGGGGCCACCGGAAGCCGGGGACCGTGACGAACGAAGGCGGGGTCGCTGTTGCTCATGATGCTCGTCCTTGTTGCTTAATGCAGCTGCTTATGGTTCCCGGTCCGGCCCAAATCACGCTCGTCGCTTTAGACACGCCAGCCGATCGCCCTAAGCCACAGATCCTACCCGAGTCGAGATCAAATGAACGGGTGCGCCTTCCTTTCTTCCCTGAGAGGGGACCATCGGACGATCGTGTTTTCTGGGCAGTGCCATGGGCCCACAGGAAGTGTGGTAGAGGAAGTCGAGAAAACAGGCGCCGAAGCCCCGCCGCAACTACCTTTCGCTGGCAGACACGCCAGCCTGCTGCTGTCACCGGCACCCGTCGTGAAGGTTGCCTATGCTGTCCTGGGCATCGCACATATTTTCAGGCAGCTGTTTGCGCGATTACCGCGGAATTCGCATCTGCAGCGCCCGCACAGCGGCTGCCTTGACCTAAAGCGGCTCGCTCATTCCAAGCGATGCTGCGAATGGTGTGCCCGGTTTTCTTGGTGCACAATGAAGGCGATCGCTGCCCTTGGATACCAAAAGAAGGAGTCATGGCCGGTTGACGGCGCGGACCGCAGCCGCCGCCGACGAGGCCACTCCACGCAAACAAAAATGGAAGCAGCTGCTTTGTGGGCCTCACCTTTTGCCCCAGGGCGCAAGTAATCGAAACTGCCTCCACCTATTGCCATGAACAAAACTCGAGAGCGACAGCACTTCAGACAGCTCAGGACTTTGATGCTGAGATTCGCTTGTGCCGTTCTCGTGAAGGGTCCATGCACAAGCCATGGCAAACCGGTGACCGGATTTACATACTCGTAGATAGGGTTGCAAGCGGCTCTGCTGGTCTTCTGGATGTTCGCCGGTGAAGGGACTTGATATTAATCGTCATGCAAAGAATCTTCGAGTATGGAAGCCTTAAACGCTTCCTTGATGATTTAAGCGCCGACATCCGATCCAGAAGCCGACCGCAACCCGACGTTTGGCAGACCAGAGAAATCTAGATAAGAGTTGCAATTCTTTCTTGATAGATAATCCAGCATCAGATTGTAGAAAATAATGATATTCTAAATTCCTATATAGCTTCTGATAGTGATTGAATCTTTTCTGAAAGAACATATATAGATCGAATAAACAGATTGAAATATAATTTTTAATGTTATTATTTTCTCACGGTGTATGATTATTGTCCTATTTAATTATAGATATTCTAATTGGAACTTAAACATTTCCTTTCAAATCGAAAGCATGGGATCTTTACCCGATTGTTAAGATAATTTGGATTCAAACAGTAGTGCTTTATTATGAAGATGTCTGGACGATGGTTTTCAGGAATATACGATTTTTCTGCAATGATAAAGGTATTATAATTTTGACTTAATTTAAATTGAAATACGAGTACAACTAAGTACATTGGATTTTACGTTTCTTATCTTTTTATATTATAAAGTATTGATATGAGAGAGCGAGAGATAGATAGAGAGGCATATATATATATATATGTATACTCACCCCCTCTCCCCATGACAGACCGTCGTGCGGGAAGGGAAGGGTAGTATCTGTCCCCAGGCTCAATTTGTTGATGGATCGTTGATAATCACCTCTCCCAAACTGAATTCTAAAATTTCTGGAATTTGTGTAAGTGTGAAGTTGTTTGATATGGTAATTTGAGGAAATTTCTAATCGGTGTTTTGTGGTGGTATTGATTGTAGGATCAGTATTAGTTTGGGATTCGTAAAAAATATTAGAATTAGTAGTAATATTAGTGTGAGTGTTTGATTTAAGTACGAATATCAGTATTAGTACGTACAGATTCGTGTTAGTGTTAATATTTGTAGTCGTGTTAGTGTTAGTATCAGTGCTAGTGTCAGTTTTAGTATTAATATTAGTATTAGTATCTGTTCTAATGTTGGATTTAAATATTAATTTGAATATTCGTAAAAGTATTAGTGATATTAAGATATTAGTATTTAATTAGATTCATATATTAATAAATTAACATATTTGTTCATGAATATATTTAGTTTTTAATATATTAATATATTCATTCATTTAAAATTATATATATTTATTTATTGATCTATTATTCTATTATTATTATATTAATAAATTCGTATATTGAAAAATTAGTATATTTTTATATTGATATATAAATATAATATATATGATTATATTCATATATTAATCTGATAGTTTATAAATATATTATATAAGTATTTATTTTAATACTTATTTATAAGAATATTTCTAGACTAGTGTAACAGTATATTAGTATATGGGTATAAAAAAATTAAAAGATTAGTTTATGTTTGTGTTATAAGATTTAATTGTTTATATAATTATAAAAAAAAATATTTATATATTGTAGTATAGGTTATGTATATTAGTATTGATATAAAAAAAATTTGGTTATTCATATTTATAAGAATATTAATAATAATTTTTTTATTATATAAATAGTTAGATAGATATATAAATTCGCCTCCTAAGCAAATTTCTAATCCCCAATCTCACGAA
>CAJNDV010022592.1:0-10000 GCA_905221635.1 Symbiodinium sp. CCMP2456
CCCTAAACCCCACAACCCCAAAACCCAAATAACTACATGTTAGCCAACCCTATACCTTAGTGCCCTTGGCTTTAGGCACCCCAAAAATGGGAAGCACCATCAGACTGCATTATATGCACACCTTGCCTTCACCCCGAAGAGGGCGCAACGCCCAGACACGCCCAGATTCCTAAGCTTTAAACGGCAAGCCTCAAGCCAGAAAAGTAAGAAGCCAAGCTCCCGGAGCCATCGCCCTCTGCTTCGGGCTTCTTAGGTTTCAGGAAGTACTTCCGAGGTTTGGGATGTGAGATCTAGGGCTGAGATGTGCTGCTGGAGGCTGAAATATTGTGTTTAGGGTCATAGGTCTAAATAAATAAATAAATAAATANNTATATATATATATAGATAGATAGGTAGATAGATAGATAGATAGATAGATACATAGATAGATAGATAGATAGATAGATAGATAGATAGGGTAAAGGAACATGGTTTGGGGTTTTGGGTTTAGGGACCCTTGCGTTACGACATCAGCGGAAATACGAAAGGAGAGCAGAACGCAAAGCAAACCGCACTGAAGAACGACGGGCGTAATATAGGGGCCTTAATTATTCGGAATAGGGTTTTAGGTATTTCATACTATAATTATAATAAGGAACCCCCAAAACCCTATTCTAATTACTAAGGCCCCTACATTAGAGACAGAAGAGGAGGTGTCATCAGTATCTGGCTATGGATGAGACTTACTATGGAGCTCAAGAATGCCTAAGCAATAAAACACCATCCAACCACAAATGCCAGCACAGGCGTTATGGAAGCGCCCCGGAAAATGCTGAACAAGCGCTTCCAACCTCCGTCCGGTTTAGTTAAAGCTAGCTACCCTCAGTTTGAACGGCGGGCTTACCCAAATATTCTGACACCACTAAATAGTACGTGCAATGGAGAAAAGCAACATTGACGTTCTAGCCCTCGGAGAAACCCAGGCACAGATGGCCGCGGTCCAGGACCAAAGAAAGCGAGTCAGACACGAAACCCTGACAGAAATAGAACGATACAGTGAGTCGGAATTTGTTCCGCGTTCTGTTGTCTGCTATCTTTCAGGACACGAAATGTGAGCTTCACATGCCAAAGAACCCATAGAAGGACTTCAACATACCGACGTGATGTATGCTGATCATAAGCTAATCCTTGGCAAAATCATCCATACTATCAACAAACTTCTGCATGTGATACCTGCGAAATCGCAAGCACACTCTTCGGTTAAGTTTGTAGAAGCGTGTCAATTAACTATCAACCAGCGACAATCATCCGTGAACTTTCCAGACGGCCAAAACAACCCCCCTAATCCTAAACCCCAGAAAAAACCAAAACCCCAAAGCCCCAAGTCCTAAACCCCAAACCCTAAACCCCAAACCCTAAACCCCAAAACCCTAAAACCCCAAGACCGTAACCCCCAAACCCTAAAGCAAAAAACTCCTAAGAGCCCCAAAGCCCTAAACCCCAAAGCCAACAGCTTTGGAGGCATCGCGGGGTTCTTCGGTGCACTCAGCAGCATTGCCGGCCCAGCCAGTGGCTTGCACTTTGCCAGGCCTTCCCGGGCTTAGGATTTAGGGTTTAGGGTTCAGCACTGCTTAGGCTTTGGGGTTGGAGGCTTAGGATTTAGAGTTAAGCCCCAGCCGGTAGGCCGAACACTCGTCAACCTCTAGCCCCAAGCCCTAAGCCTAAACCCTGAACCCTAAACTTTAAACCCTAAGCCCTAACCCCCCCCCCCCACAAAAAACAAAAACCTGAAAGTCGAGATCCTGAACCCCGAGATCCTAAACCTGCTTGGTGTTCTCGTTCTCGTAACTTTTCGGACGTGGCCTACCTGTGTGAGTGCTGCCGGCAGTCGTACCTCGGGCCATTGCATGGCCTTCACGTACGGACATGGTTGCGAGCCGACAGCACACGGCTATGTTATGTCACTATGTTATTATGTTATGTTGTAGTGTGTTGTGGTATATTCTGTTATGTTTTGTATCTATGTCATTATGCTATATTGCATGGTATCGCATTGCATCATAGCTTTATTCGTAGTACATCACATAGTCTTTCATGGTTTGTTTGCATGTTTCATTGTAATGGTGTAATCAAATATCGTATTACGTTCTATTACATTGTGTGACAATACTATATATTATGGTATGGTATAACCTATTGTTATGATTATTGTTATATATACATCTGTTGTGCCATACTGTAGCATCTTGTATTACCTTGTATGTTGTTGTATTGTATTGTGTTACAGTGTATCACACTGTATTGTATTTTGTTGTATTCTGCTATATATGACGGTTCTATGTTATACGGTGTTATATTTCAGTATACTACAACAAAAATACAAGAGAATATCATACCTCACGGCATGAAATGGTATACTATAAAATGAACATAATAACGCAATATGTAGTTTTATATGGCACATATAACATTGTACACTAGAACATAGCACAACATAGCACAATCCACTATGATAGGCTATGGTATGATTTTATGTGCTACATTTTGGTATATCTATAGTACAGTAAAGTTAAATATAGTAGATTGAGGTCGCAGTATGCTTCAACATATCCACACCAACTCCTAACTCCAAAACCCAGCAACCCCCCGAGCCCACTTTCAAACTGTAGGCCCTCAAAGCAGGGTTTTGGGGTTTTGGGTGTTTAGGAGTTTCCACACCGCCCAAAACACCACATCGCGTAGTCGGGGGGGCGTCCCTCTCCATGGGACAGGCAGGGCAATTCAAAACCCTAGTAAAAGACCCTTGTAAGACCCTAAACCCTAAACCCTAAACCCTAAACCCTAAACCCTAAACCCCAAAGACCAAGGCCCTAAAACCCTGAGCCCGAAAGCTAGAACTTCAGAACACCTTTTGAAGCAGGCAGGGCTGGTCCATCGAGCAAGAGCCTCGCCTCCAGCATCTCCCAACCTCTTCTTGAAAGTGGGAAGTGTTTAGGGTTTTAGGGTTTCGGGTGTAGGGTTTAGGGTTTAGGGTTTAGGGTTTCGGGTTTAGGGTTTTAGGGTTTTAGGGTTGTTAGGTCTCCTAAGCCCGGCACTCTAAGCCCAAACCCCAAATATACCCTACAGCCCCAAACCCAATACCCTTAAGCCTTAAACCCTAAGTCAAACCCTAAAACCATAAAGCCCTAAACCCTAAACCCTAAACCCCAAAACCCTAAACCCTAAAGCCTAAAGCCCCCAAGCCTACAGCGGTAACCCTGAAGGGCCTTAGGAGTTTTTTGCGCTCAGGAAATGAGGGCTTGGGCTGTCTAGGGTTAAGAGGGCAGAAGTAACTTCAGGGTTTTGGGTTTAGGGTTTAGGGTTTAAGTTAGGTTTTTAGGAGTTTTGAGGTCTAAATTTTTGGGTTTTGGAGTTTGGGGTTTAGGAGTTTTGAGGTTTAAGGTTTTGGGTTTAGGAATTTTGAGTTTTGGAGTTTCCGGGTTTGCGGTTTAGGGCGTTTGGGATTTTTTTTGGACCGGAGGGGAGGGGAATTTAGGGGAGGGGCTCAGTTTGGGGAGCTCCGTCTTCATTGGTCCTTGGGCTGCGGTTAGCTTAGGGTTTAGGGTTGAGGGGTTTAGGGTTTAGGGTTCAGGGTTCTCTGTGATCCACCGGGGCGTTATTGAAGGAAGCTTTCCGCGTTCGTTTGCTCCCCGGAAGCTCAAGCAAGGAATAGATCTTAACATGCCAAGCGCCTTTTTGTTGTGATGACAAACGCCCTTTTGTTGGCCTTGCGGTGTTAAGAAACAGTCGGCTCTCTAGGTTTCTGTCATGATAGGGAACCCTAAACCCTAAGCCGGGAGCCATCTGCATGGAAAGACCAGGCGTGTGCGAGTGGAGCCATTGAGGACTTAAAGTTTCAAGAGCATGTCGTGGGTTCATGACGGTGTAGGGTTTGGGGTTCATGGCAAGGGAGTCAGAACTTCATATAGGGGCCAGACACTTAGGATAGTTTTGTGGGGTATACTATACCATACCACGATTCTAATAAGGAATCGATGAAGCGGAGTATTCAGTATTCGCTAGGGCTCGCATGATTTCAGTATGGGCCTACAGCCTTTCTTAGCCGTGCGCAAAACTAGGTTTTCAAGTTGGTCGCCGCCCCTTCACATCGCAAAGCTTCGTTCAAACTTTTCGCCCCAGCTAGGTAGTCGCAGGCATTCCTAAGTTTGCGCACCCCAAATCCAAATACATCCAAGCCCCAAATCCTGAACACAAGACTCATACCCAAATCCCGAAAACCCTAAACCCTAAACCCTAAGCCCAAAACCCAAATCCCGAAAACCCAAAACCCTAAAGCCCCGAATTCCAGACCCGGAACTCTCAGCTCGAACCCTGCAACGGTTCGATGAGAGCCCTGGTAACACTGGGTTAGGGTTTAGGATTTGGGATTTAGGGTTTAGGGTTTGGGCTTTAGGGTTTAGGGTTTAAAGTTTAGGATTGGGGTTTAAAGGTTTAGGGTTTAGGATAAGAATCGACACCATCACGGTCAGAAGCATCGACATGCCGATAGAAGTTCCATCCGGAGCTGGCACCATCCGTAATAGCAACAGAGCTTCTCAGACCATCCATACAGGTGTCGGGTTTAGGGTTTAGGAATTAGATATTACATCTTCGCACAACACAGATAGGCAGTAAGACGAGATTTTGCTTCAATAGCAGTACGTATCCCGAAAGCCTACAACAAAGTCTTCCCTACATCCCACTGAGGAAGGCTACGCAGCATGCAATCCCATGCAGATCGGATTTGCCCGAGCCTTCTGCGACATCCACTGCGTGCGGGACGCTGTAGTTAGGGGCGATCGGTCCATCATCCGCTGCTTGGCCATCTTGCTATAGGAGCCTAAATAATTACCTATACTATTTTGGGGGCTCCTTATTATAGTTATAGTATAATATACCCCAAAACACTATTCTGAGGGCCCCTACATTACTCGGATTCGATTGCGGATGCTTTGTGCTCGTGAGTGGCCTTCGGGTTAGTCGAGGGCTTGGCTTTCAGCTTCAGTGTTTCGGACGTAGGGATGAGAGGTTCCGCTGAGAAAAGGGTGTAGGGTTTAGGGTTTAGGGTTTAGGTCCCAGGAGGCAACGCCTGAAGAGTCTGGGTTTAGACAATACGGGTCAACCCTGAACAACTGTGCCAGGAATACTTCTCTACCGGACAAAGCTGCCGTCTAAACGACACACTATGAGCACTAGTTACTTTGCTTGGTAGCTTTCCCTGTGCAACAGTGACTAGACTATTTGCCAGATCTAACTGCTCTGGTAGGTGGAGCAAGGGCCAAGTATGTTTTTTTTCGCAGTCGGACGAAGATTGTTGATAACCGTAGCACATTGGTCCAATGTACAGCCCCCCACATGAAGACTTGTTGGCTCATGCACTGGGATATAGATCCAAAGTTGCAGACATTTAGGGTTGAAAGCGATAGTTTGTGCGTGTATCATGTTACACGTGCATTTCCTGACCCACCAACGCTTCAGTCTAGTAAGTTTTTTCTTCTGCTGAGCCTACGAAAGCGAGCCTGAGGCAATCTCGAGATGGCGACGAAAAAGACCAACAACAACTTGAAGGCCTGCTCGAGATCCAATACAGATGCCTAAATAGTTACCAATATTGTTCCTTAGGGTTCCTTGTCAAATGTATTCGATCAAAGAGCTCCAAACACTGTTCGAATTCTTGAGGCCCCTTACGGTAGACCCGTACAGCCAACCCGGAACCACTAGCCCTTCGGGGCTTTTTGGGTGAGAGTCTTGGGTTTTAGGGCTCGAGGAGCTTTCCGATAAACCCTAAACCCTAAACCCTAAACCCTAAACCGTCCAAAAACGGTGATGTTGGGCTTTGCGCGGGATCCTCTGAGATCGAGCTTTGGCTTCAGCATGAAAATTGCAACAGCAGGGCGCAGGCTACACGGTTTAGGGTTTAGGGTTTAAGGTTTTACATAAGTAGCAGCATCTGGAATACTACCTGTTGTGATGATGCTTACAGTGCCGGCAATTTCTACTTGTGATGAAGAATCGCGATGGCTGTACTCCGAAATTCCTAGCAAAGGACCTTGAATCTTAAACCCTAAACCAAATCCATAGCAAAGGATCTTGAACCCAAAACCCTAAGACCTTGAACCACATGCGCCAACCCGAAACAAAACTACTAACCCTAAACCAGCTCCCTAGCAAAGGATCTTGAACCCTAAACCTTAACCTACTAAGCCGAAGCCCAAATCCCTAGCACAGGATCTTGATCCCTAAATCCTAAACCTACTAACCCCAAGCCAAATCCCGAGTACAGGATCTTGAACCCTACATCCTAAACCTACTAGTTAACCCTAAGCCAAATCCCCAGCAAAGGATCTTGAACCCTAAACCCGCCCGAGTCGTAATACAGAAGCCTAATTAATTACCAACATTATTCCTCAGGGTTCCTTACTATAGTTATAGTATAAAGGAGGCCAAAACCCTATTCTAATTGTTAAGGCCCCTGCTCTAGGACATTTTCAGGTCAGTAGTTACCGTTATAGGAGCCTTATAGAAGGTCTATATACCGTATAGAAGCCTTATAGCAGCCCTATATACCCTAAACTCCCCACCTGCAGTTTCCTTGAACCTGCATTAGCCCGGCAGGCTTTGGTCAAGTGGTCCGTCGATGCATCTCACACAGACATTGGCTGGATCGGCGAGAAGCTGGACTACATGCACGCCATCAACACCGCCTACATGCAGGAAATCCACGAGACTTGGCTGAGTCACTATGGACGCTTTATATGATTTCTCGCACTGTTCTGGTTTCACGTCCTGAGACTATCTCTGCTGCCCTGCCACTGTCCGCAAATGCTGAGTGTATTCGCTACAACCGAGACGGTAGAACCCCTCATGTACATCAATACATAAGCCTGAACAGTTGATCATGCTATTCCTTGATACTTCGGATTATAGGGCATATTATGTTAATGAATCCGGCGCTTCTGTTCTAAATTGAAGGGCCCTACACTAAAGCCTTTACCTTGCCTTGAACATTAAACAAGCCTCTCTCCCGCGCAGTCGCTGGAACCCGACGCCTCCCCCGGATATAAACTGCGGTGTTTTGGGGTTTGGGGTTTGGGGCCAGTTCAGGGTCAGCAGGTTTAGGATTTAGGGTTTAGGGTTCGTAGGTTTAGGGTTTAGGACAAGGCTTATCCGGAGCATTTAAATCTCAAGCCTCGGGATCTTTAGACGCCCTGCAAGAGATGAGATTGCAGCAAATTTACGTAAAAAGTCAAAGCAAACGAAAGCGAAGTGAGCTCAGGGCATGGTGACCAAGCAGTCAGAGGCCGCCGAGGAGGGTGCAGACCAAGCGTTTTTCTGTTTTTCATTGTTTTCTTCTCTGGGTTTAGGGTTTAGGGGTTTAGGGGTTTAAGACTTTGGGTTTAGGGGTTCAGGGTTTAGAGTTCAGAGCTTGAGTAAACTCAAGAAGTTATAGCATGGATTCGGGATAATGGGTGCTGGGAGTCTTTGTTGTTCAATTTAGGGCCATGAGGTTATTAATGTTCTAAACTTCTAAACCCTGAACCCCTAAACCACAAACCCCTAAACCCTAACCCTAAACCCGTAAACCCCAACCCTAACCCAAATACCCGAACCTTTGGGAGGGATGAAAGCCCAGTTTAACAGATTCACAGACACCAGCAAACATAGCTGAACCCCAACGCCCCAAACCCATATAGCCCTATGAATCCATATTTAGCTTCCTTTTGACATCAACGAAGTCGCGTGCCCAGCTTACTGGAAGTGCAGACTGCTCCATAGATCACTCCAAGTCACACCCCACATCCACAAATCCCCGAGATCTAACACCCAACCCTAAGCCCGAAAATCCGTAGAGCCCGAAGCCATACAGAGTAAGATAGGTAATATGGGGGCCTTCATGATCAGAATAGGGTTTGGGGTAGATTATACCATGATTATAAGAAGGAACCCCCTAAACCCTAAACCCTAACCCTAAACCCCCCAAAACCCTATTCTAATTGTTAAGGTCCGTACATTACGCTCAGGAGCAACTCCTACAAGGCGCTGAGAGTGCTACAGACGCCATGCAGCCCGGACCCTGTAGCGTTTAGGGTTTTGGGGGTTTAGGGTTTAGGGGTTTAGGGTTTAGGGGTTAGGGGTTTAGGGGTTTAGGGTTTAGGGTTCACGGTTTAGGGTTTAGGGTCTAGGGTTTAACACAATTTCTTAGCATTTTTCGATGGCTGAACTTGCCATCATCTAGGAAGGCACTGTTGAGGCTTTGGTACTTTCCGAGAGGGTTTCAAGGATGTCGTAAGAGCTGCGCTGAAATTAACCCCACGTCATGAAACCGTGAAAACAGGTGACAAAGAGTGCGTAAGTACAGGGTTTAGGGTTCAGGGTCTAGGGTTAAGGGTAACAGGTGACACAGGGTGCGCAAGGAAAGGAAGATGCACGGACTCCCACAGAATCTTCATTAGCGGCCTAGGTTTACGGAGCCATGCGCACTTTGCATGCCCTCTAACACCGCTGAAGAGCTGGGCGCCCGGACACCAAGATCGAAAGCCCACCGAAGCCCTAAATCCTAAACCCTAACCCCTAAACCCTAAATCCTAAACCCTAAACCCAAACCCCGAATCCAAAAGTCCTAAACTCGGTAAACTCCGAACCCTAAGCTCTCCTCAACCGTTAACTCCGACTCGAAAATCACCGCAGCAACATCCTCGACCTGCCACAGCCCCACTCTGTGAACTTAGCATTCCCTAAAGATCTTATAAGGCGGAAGTAGACGCCAAACCCCCAAGCCCTAAACACTGCAGAGGCACAAAAACACCCACTAACACCCTAGTCTTTTGCTTCAGGCCCCTATTTTGCTTGTGGCACCCCAATACAAAGCCCCTTTTGAAGCCCAGTCACTAAAGTCTCCTATATTGAGCGCTGAACCCGCATTGCCTCAAGAGTTTAGAGCTTGTTCATAGGCCGGTGTATATATTTTGTGTATGGGTTTCTGTACTTGTGAGCGTTTCCGTCGGTATTGATCGAGTCTTAGAAGGGTTCATGACCCCTAAACCCTAAACCCTAAACCCTAAAGAGACATTCGAGGTTTTCCGAGCTGGCCGGTTATGCTCAGGCGGCGTGTGGCCTTTCACCATGTGGGACTTCCAAAAACAGGTTTTGCGTACTAAGCGAGTAGCCTCAGCCCCGAAACCCTAAGCCCATCTAAACCCTAAACCCTAAACCCAAAAGCCTAAACCCTAAACGCAAACCCGAAGCCCTAAACCCAAAACCCAAAACCCTAAACCCTAAACCCTAAGCCCCAAACCTTAAACCCTAAACATCCCTAAACCCTAAACCCTAAACCCAAACCCGAAGCCCTAAACCCCAAACCCTAAACCCTAAACCCTAAACGCAAACCCGAAGCCCTGACACCCAAATGTCTGAAAACTGAACGACCCGAAGCCCCAAAAGCTTGTTGCGGTTTGGGTTTAGGGTTTAGGGTTTAGGGTTTAGGGTTTAGGGTTTAGGGTTTTGGGTTTAGGGTTTAGGGTTTAGGGCTACAGCCTCCTGCCCTACAGCCTTTCTGTATCACCTTGCAAAGCTTGTTTGAGGGTTTAGGGTTCAGGGTTTACGGCCTAGGGTTTTAAAGCCTTGTATAATAATACCCTGGTCTATAACTCAACCGGAATTGGTACTTCTGGTAGAGCTTGTATTCCCTTGTCATGAACCTCACTGCCGAGTTGATGCTATCGGGGGTCGGAACCCTAAACCCTAAACCCTAAACCCTAAACCCTAAACCCTAAACCCTAAACCCTAAACCCTAAACCCTAAACCCTAAACCCTAAACCCTAAACCACAAACATGCCGCCTCCTGGCTCCTTGGATTAAAAAATAGTATAGCACACGGGAGTTTCCGAAAATTAGGGGTACCTTATTTGGGGGTCCTTATAATAAGGATCCTACTATTTAGGGTACTATATTAGGGTCCCCTTTTGTCGGAAACCCCCACACT
>CAJNDV010022592.1:15000-28408 GCA_905221635.1 Symbiodinium sp. CCMP2456
GAAAACAAGAGCTTTGGACTTTGTTTGTGGTGTTCGGAAGGTTTTGGGTCCATTTTGGGTCGATTTGCGAGGGAAAAATCCGCTGATCAATTCAGCGGCCTGCTGCGCTAATCTATTGGGGATTTTTTGTGCATTTGGTATTGAGGCCCTTGAGGCTTGCAAAAGAATCCAACAAGGCAAGACTTCAGGCATGTCGGGGGTATGTGGCGACTGTTGGAAAGGAGATCGGGAAGTATGATGAGTGCCCCCAAGGGTTAGGTGATCATTTCAGTGCTGATGATTTGCCTGAGGCTTTTCAGAAGCTGTGAGGGTGTCAAACGTAACTGTGGATCCCCTCTTTTGCACTTGGTCCTATTTGGACAAAGAAACTCAAAGCTGATCTTTGATGCCCTTGCGTAAAGCCTTGTTTGTACGCGCATGTGCCCACCTCAACCCCGCCCATGTGTTGGGAATTGTATCACATGGGTATGAGGTGGATGCATGCACCTGGCAGCGCACCTCATCTTCCACACACTCTTGGCTCAGTGAGCTGCGGGCATCCGAGCATGCTTCGAAAAGAAGATGCTGCTGCCAACGTCGCCCCCTCACCACCAATGAACTGCATTGGCCCCGTGCTTGCTGACATCCACAATCCCGAGTTTCTGACACAACGCCGGTCTGCGAATCAACTGTCTGCGAAGCCCTGCACACAAATGCAGCCGAAAACCGCTGGACTGGACCCGTTCGGTTGCGATGATTGGTCAGTGTCTCATGCTATGATTCGTGACTATTTCATGCTCCGACCAGATGTGTGTTGTGTTTGTGGGTAGCCCTGAGACCAAGGGTCACAAAAGGCAGGGGGACACAGCATGTCACTGGGACTGTGTCCAACGAAGCTACCAGTGACATGGGAAGAGAAGACTCATCCTTGTACCTGCAGT
Organism: Symbiodinium sp. CCMP2456; assembly: GCA_905221635.1. NCBI lineage: Eukaryota > Dinophyceae > Suessiales > Symbiodiniaceae > Symbiodinium > Symbiodinium sp. CCMP2456. The sequence goes on from CAJNDV010022592.1 coordinate 15,921, forward strand.
TTGGTTTCTATGTCGCAAGGCGGGCTGAGCCAAGAACCACAAGTCCGAAAGGTTGCATAACCTGATATGATCGAGAAAGCGACAAACAAAGAAAATAAAAGACGGAGAAACAAGATCTAACCTGCTAACCCGATATAAAATTTCGATCATACCATGGGTCAATCCAAGTGTGTATCTTGGTTGGTTTTCTGTCACGGTGCCAGTCGTGAGACTCCAGCTTTATCTAGAAAGTTCGGTGGCCAGACAACAGATGCTCCAAAATTCTCTGCCAGGGGTCTCTGCCGCCTGATCTTGCCAAGCTGAGCCCCATGGTACGTAGGGCTGCGTAATATAGGGCTAGGGGCTGTATTGCGAGCAACGCCTCGCTGTGACGTGAGGACTTCCAACTTCAATTTCATGTGCAGGTAACCAATACTTATCCAATCTTTACTTTGGGTCGTGGGGCTTCGGCACTCCTTGGACGGAAGCCACAAAGCTTTTGGAGTGCCATGCAGCGTGCAACTTTCTGCCAAAACCTGACTTGTAGCGCCTAGGGCGTTACACCCATGTCCTTCGCAGCCAAAAGTCCTGAAAGCAGTTGTAACTAGAGTAACTACAAAGCGTTACTATTTACAGTTGTAACTTTGAGTTGGCCCGAGACATACAGGCTGATGACGGTGAGGATTTCATGAAAAAGGCCACGAGCATCCGGATGAACAAGCAGTCTCCTCAACACATCGAGGTGCCGGTACCACACGGATGCAAGAGCCTTCAATGTTCGCTATCTGTAGCGGGCAACAGATGCTGAAGTACCGGAGGTGCAGGTACGAAGGACGTCCATGTCAGTTGTGCCGCCATGGCCGACTGGCATACACAGTTCCTGTTGCCTTTCGGCGAGGAGAAGGAGCAATTTTTTGTGCGCTTCTGAAGACAGCATATTCTCGGGCTAAGGGCTGAGGCTTCAGAATTTCAGTTGGAGATTGATACAAGCTCTGTGTCCGTTATTTGCCTCGCGATGTCGCCCGGCCCCTGATGCTCGAACTCTTGGATGCATGTCACGGAAGTCAATACGGAGAAGCAACCCAGCTTCGCTACCATTTCTGGACCTGCCCGAAGGAGCACATCGACTGGCATGCAGAACCACCCAGGACTGCGGGGCACCAGAGTCCTGAGCGCCAACTTGCACTTGGGATAATGCGCGCTCGTAGCGCTCTCGCTCGCGGGAGAGATGAGGGTTGGCAGAGTCCCGAAGGCAAAATGGATTGGAGAACCGAGTGGCTGCTGCTCTGACAGACCACGAGTTGGTACCATCATCATCATCATCATCACCATCATCATCATACTTACCCTCACTATCAGCATCATCACCCGAATCCTGATCCTGATCCTCATCCTCACCTTCACCCGCATCCTGATCCTGATCCTGATTCTCATCCTCAGTATCATTGTCTTCATCACCATCATCATCACCATCGCCCTCATCCTGATCCTCATCCTCACCTTCGCCCTCATCCTGATCCTGATTCTGATCCTCATCCACATCCTTATCCCCATGATCATCGTTATCATCACGATCATCATAATCATCATCACCATCACCCTCATCCTGATCATCATTCTCATCTTCACCCTCATCCTGATCCTCATCCTGACCCTCATCCTCATTATCACCATCATCAGCATCATCATCACCACCACCCTCGTCCAAATGAAAATTCTCATCCTCATCTTCACCATCATCCTGATCCTGATCCTCATCCTCATCCTCATCACTACCACCACCACCACCACCACCATCATCATCAACATCACCAGTTCCAGTCCCGCAGCTGCTGCTTCTCCTCCTCCGCGTCCTCCTTCTTCTTCCTGATGGTTGTGTTGATCTTGCTGCACGAAAAGATTGCAATAGAGAGGAGACGGAGACGACCCATATCAAGAAGAAAAGCACCAAATTCAAGTGCCACAGCCCGAGTCCCAAACGCTAAGCAGGAGGGCAAAATGCACAGACGCAACAACTCCTCGGATGCCGACAGGCCCCATTTCCTGAATTTGACCCAAGCCAATGATGATCACCTTGATATTAACATGGCTCTGCAAAACTTGGCCGTTACATTTTTGCTTCAGACCGCACCACCTCCATGTGCCGGGGCTGCCGGAGGCGGCACGGGCTTTGGAGCACCGACGCCCGGGCAAGCAGCTCTTGAAGACGCTGGAATTTGCAGCTTCATACTTTTCGGTTAGGAGTTTTTCTTGTACTGAGCCTGTGTACGGTTTGAGAGTAGTGGATGGTAGTGGGCAAGAGGGCACAGGCTGTGTCAGAATCTTGGCCTATGAGGAGTTGTTGCGGCTTGATTGCAAAAACCAATTTTGACTTACCTTGGACCTTCCAAAGACACAACTAAATCTGGTTTTAAGTGCTTGTCTATGCATTTCGTCCCATAAGCAGTTGAATCCTGAGTTTACTGCCTCGCTGCATACCAATAGAATCTGCTTAGAGCCCTGTGCCAGTTCGCCAGCGGGGTGCCACATTAAATGATTTATTTGCGTGATTTTTGATTTGGCGTCCTTCTTAGTACCCACCAATAGTGGTTCAATACTGTAGTTGGTTCCTATTACGTTCTAGGGAGAGCTTTGAATAAGTAGATCGCCACAATGACTGGTGGCAGATTTTCTTGGGCTTAGCGGTTGCAAGCTCCGAACCTTCTGTGCGGACAATAAAATCAGAATTTAATTGGGGATACACAATTAAATCATGATTCAACTGATGATGTTGCGAATCTCCAAATATGCAGTGACGATTTCTTGATTGACGCTTCGGGTCTGTCCGAGCTTGTGCCGGGACTTGAAGAAACTAGGTGAATAACACAAGAAGAATGCCTAGCAGCAACAGACGAGCCAGAAGAGCCATCAGCAGTAGAGTGGAGTCTCATGACACAGGTGCGAGCGTGAGATTGACCACGCTGCTGATGTTGGCGATGATGAGGGTGCTGATGATGAAAATGCCAGTTCTGGTGGAGATAGCTGCTCTCATTCTCAGGACGAGAATGTTATGCTTATCTGATGGCTTATCTGCCAGCATTGCTCGCAATGATGATGCCCGCGAGCATGAGGATCCTTGTAATGGATTTGCATTTCGACGGTCGTCACGGTATTGGTGATGATCGCCATCGTCGGTACGGTGCCGACATTGCCATTCGGCATGAGGAGCTGGAATGCCATGGCAGCGGGCAAGGATAAGTTTGCATAGTGACTTCACGGACAAGAGCAGTGGGCGCGATGCTCGCGATGCTGGGAAGTGTGATTATGATGATGATGGTGACACGGACGCAGGACCTGAGACCGAGAGGTTGATGCTGTTGGTTCTAACAGTAGCAACTGAAAGATCATTGACCCGCACCGTAGTGTGATGATTCGGGTGACCAGAGCGGGAAGGTTGACAAGAATGATCGTGCTTGCACAGGGCCTCATATCTATGATGCAAACCGTGATTTCCATGCTACTTGTGGAAAGACTATTGGCAGTGGCTGTGGTTCTGCTCACACTCACCGGGGCGATCAGTGAACGCTGCTTATGATACTCACCTCTGCCAATGGTGGTGATTTTGGTGATGGAGCAGCATGTCCCCCAGTTGCTTCCAAACATAAGTTCTCTGGGCAGCAGAGGCGATGGTGATTGAATTGGGGATCTAAGGGGATCTATGCTGGCATAACTTTGGAAAAGGGTGTTTTGAAGGCTTCCTTCTACTTTCGACCACATGCATATCCACATATAGTCTGGGCCAGCTATACTGCAACTGTCGAGCCTTCGCGCATACTCAGGAAAGGCAGCTTCCACACGCATTGCGCCCAAGACGAGCTGCAATTAGTTGTGGCGCTCGAGACACCGGATCAGGCCAGTGTACTGGTCAGGCAAGTTTCAGGTCTGGTGGAGGTTTGGCAAGAAATCTGGGTTCCTGGATCTGGGTGTCTTTGTGTTATTCCCAACTGCAGCATGAAGTCGGGTGACAAAGTGTCGAGCATGTGAACCTAAGCTTGATTCGGGTGAGGAGATCCGACAGCCGTGAGAATCTTAGTTCGACATCCGGCGGCCACCTGAAGTTGTAATCCACACGAAGGGCTAGTCGAGTTGAAACCTCGCCTGGCCAGCGCGGAGTTCGTGTCAGCATCGCAGAGTATCGCAGGCAAAGATCTGTCCGAGGGGTGAGAGTGGAAAACGCTTAAAAGGCGAGCTGCTGGAAATCCCCTACTTTGTCGATTGCAGAGTCTATGGCTTCTTCTGCGTTTCGGTGTTTAGGAAGAAGAGTGTCGTCTGAAGTCCAGGGCCGAGAGTGTCATTTGAGGACTATGCGTGGTTGCGCTTATGGCGGGAAGATGGCCTTAAGCTCCAAACTGAATGCCGGTCCCATTCTCTGTCGGACCTTCCGCTCGGCGGGGATCCACGACCGAGGCAGCCCGGCTCCGAAAGCAGGCGGCCGAGTTGGATAGCGGCATGGGTGGCATGCAGGCGCTAAGTGTTTCCGCGAATGCAATGGGCATGACTTCGGCGCAAATTTGGAGTCAGTCGGTTTTGCAAGCGTCTCAAGGGAGAGTTCTCTGTGCATGTCTCCGGGGCAAGCCTTCCTGGGCAAGACAAGTTTTGTGTAGGCAGCCCCGGTGGTGCTGTGAGACTCCACATGACACAGCAGGAGATATTGCTGGACCAGTTTGTTGCCGGGCCCTTATTGCTGACTCCAGCAGCAGTGTTGGTGTGTGATACTCGTAGCCATCCTTTGCATGCAGAAGAGTGCTAGTGGCCCCCAGACCGCAACGGAGTGTGCATGCATGCGTGCAAGGATGCATGCATGTAGGCAGGCAGGCAGGTGGGTATGTATGTGGGTATGCGTGTCCATAGGTACGTAGGTCTGGCCCGCCCGCCCCCCCGCCCGCCTGCCCGCCTGTGCGTCCGTCCGCCCTTTAGTGCAGTCGTTTGTTCTTCGGTTCGTGCGTTCGTCCGTCTGTCCGTCCGCGGGTTTGTTCGTTGATTCGTAGGTTCGTGCGGTCGTGCGGTCGTGCGGTCGTGCGGTCGTGCGGTCGTGCGGTCGTGCGTGCGTGCGTGTGTGTGGGAAACCAAAATGCAGCGGGAGTGAGGGCAGAACCTTTCGCAGGGGGTCCCAGGTCTGTTACCCATGCTGGGACCAACGAAGACCATGAGTAGCAGACGTGCAACTGGGTGGTTGTGTCCACAGCTGGTATCCTCAACGGGGACAGAACCCATGTCCCTGTAATCTGTTACATGTTACTGTCAGCATTGCACTTCGCTGACAGCAACATGTGCCATTCCTTGTCTCTGGCACGACCTCCTCTTAGCAGGCACGTTTGCACGTCCCAGCATGAGTAACAGACCTGTGACCCCCTGCGAAAGGTTCTGCGCTCACTCCCGTTGCATTTTGAGTTTCCCACACACGCAAACCTCAGAGAGGATGCTAATGCAGTTAAGGCTCCATGGCGAACAAGACTCTCAAGATTTCACGATTAGCGTCTCCGCACACTTCAAGATCACTTCAAGATCGGCGTTTCCGCGCATTTCAAAAGGCTTAGACTCAAAAAACTTTCTCATTCAACTGAGACTTTCCGATCTCTTGAAGAGTCGCTTCGTCCCACTCGGGGCACTGCTTCAAGAAATACTGCCTCGACAGCAGCGGTACTGGCGCCGTGACGGGAGGCCATGCCCAATCACGCTTGAACTCCAGGCAAACCCTGGTGGAGAGTTCTCAACAGTGATTTCAACTCAGAGGTGAGCTCAAAGTCTCATCTGAGAAATCAAAAAAGCAACGTCTTGTGGGAGGTCCCTAATAGGCTCATGGTTATTTGCTGCGGTTTACTAGGAAAGCAGAGTCGTCGTCGTGGGCTTGGTTTCTGGCCAAACATGGGATAGGTTTCGGTCCCTCATTCCAGACCCAAGGAATGGAATGTGTTGAAGGATTGTGGTCCCGTCCCTCTGCGTCGTCTACCTGAGTGGCTGTGTCCACAGCTGGTATCCTTAACGGGGACAGAACCCATATCCTGTAACGTGTTACATGTTACTGTTACTGTCAGTATTGCACTTCGCTGACCGCGGCATATGCCATGCCTTGTCTCTGGCACGACGACGACACAGAGGGACGGGACGACAATCCTTCAACACATTCCATTCCTTGGGTCTGGAATGAGGGACCGAAACCTATCCCATGTTTGGCCAGAAACCAATCCCACGACGACGACTCTGCTTTCCTAGTAAACAGCAGCAAAGTAACCATCAGCTTTTTTGATTTCTCAGATGAGACTTTGAGCTCACCTCTGAGTTGAAATCACTGTTGGGAACTCTCCACCAGGGTTTGCCTGGAGTTCAAGTGTGTGTGTCTGTCTGTGCTTGTGTGTGTGTGTGTGTTCTTCCGTTCGTTGGTTAGCTGGTGAGTTGGTTAGTTCTTCAGATCGTTAGTTCGTTAGCTCATTAGATCGTCAGTTAGGTATTTAGTCAGTCAGTCCCTTCGTCCGTCTGTCTGTCTGTCTGTCTGTCTGTCTGTCTGTCTGTCTGTCTGTCTGTCTGTCTGTCTGTATGCATGCATGTCCATCTGTCTGCCTGTCTCTATCGGTATGTATGTATGTATGTACGTATGTATGCATAACGTAATGTGATACATGAATGTATCCATGCACATGTGCGGACGCAAGTGAATGATTCTTACTTCGTCTTGGTGGGTGGCTAGTTTGGGGGGCATGCTATCGAGGAGAAAGACTATGGAGACGATTTGCTGTTGCTGACGGCGACAGAGCAGCCCGGTACCACGACAAGAAATTCATCAAGCACGTCAGAAGAAAATAGTCTCGGAGACAGATACTGAGGTCTTGTCTTGAACGCTGACAGCTTGCAAGAACACTATGGTGTTGTTCTTTGAGCCGAACAGCGCTGGGATGATGCGTGTATTATGATGTCTTTACGACGATGCTGATGAAATTGGTGATGGTGATGGCCAGGGTGAGCACTTGCTGCTGGTACGGTGATGGGGTTCTACCACTACCCAAGCCATTGCCACTACCGCTGCCACTGTTACTGTTACTACAACTAAGGCTCTTAGCACCACCGCCACCACCACCAGTACTATTACAATTGCGACTAAATACAATTGCCACTACCGCTGCCATTACCAATGCTGCTGCTAATTACTACCACCACCACTACCCACCATTACAACCACCACTGTTGCAACTACCACTGCCACTACCACTTCCACTACCACAGCAATTCAAAAAGCGTGGTGATGAAATAAAACAGTGAAGTTGAAGGACCCCTCCTCGTGCTCCTGCTACCCCTGCCGTCACTACTACCACTGCCACTACCACATACTACCATTGCCACTGATGCTGCCAGTGTCACTTTCACTGCAACTATTGCTCCCAGTACCACTACCACAACCACTAGACCATGGCCACTACCGCTAATTACCCAGTCACTACCTCCGCCACCACTACCAGACTACCACCACTACCATTACCGCTACCGTTGCCACAACCACTCGTCAAGCTGGCAACCGCTGCTCACCTAGAAACATGAGACCCGATCACCAACCAAAACATCATCATAACACTTGACGTTGTCCTTATCATCACCACTCCATCATCACCACCACGGCAAGCACCGCCTCACTTACCGTCACATTCGCCATAGTCGCCCAGCAACTTCACCATCATGAATATCTTCATCACCCTCGTCGTCGTTGAAGTCATAAACTGTCAGTACTAGGAGCAATAGTAATGGTGGTAGCGTTGGTGACATTAGTGTGGTGGCAGTGATAGTGGCAATGGTGGTGGTGGTAGTGGTCATGGCAACGGTAGTAGCAGTAGTGGTGCTAGTAATGGTGGTCGCGGTGGCGGCGGTGGTGGTGGTTGTCGGGGCAAACGTGGTGGCAGTGGTGCTGGGAGTAGGAGCAACGTGGAATTGGCGGTGGCGGTGGTGCGTACAGGTAGTAGTGGTGGTAGTGGGCGCACGAGTGACTACTACTGATAGTTGAAGTGATGGTGTAAGTGGCAGAGGTAGTAGCAGTAGCAGTAGCATTCATTTCATTCCCCACGCAGCGAATCGTCCGTTTTCGCCCAGCGAGCAGACGAGTAGCATGGTTTTCATGCGTGCTCGGATCCTCATTGGGATCTACAGGACCATCGGCCAGCTCTATCAGAGTTCATTGATTCTCACGCGTCGTTCTGCACCTGTCGCAGCCAGAGCAGATAGATACTCTTGGCATGGTCATCGGTAGCAAGTTGTGCAGATCTGTTGTCTTCTGTCACCCAAGTGCGCTGATGCCCGAACTCTTTTTGGCCATAGAGCACTATTCTGTAGTGTCTTGCGCTCGGGCTATGCCCAAAATGGAGCTGCGTGGCCACCACTTGAAACAGGGTCCAGGAACTACCAGTTGTAGTACTGCCGGCAAACAGGGGAAGTCGGATCGGCATCTTGTGAGTGGTCAAAGGCCTGTAGTCCCGCTGCAAGCTGCCAGAGTCCGCACGGAAAGGCTGGACCACTGGTAAGGGCATGTGGTGTGGCCTGAGAGTGCCAGGCAGTGTCATGACAATGCGAGCTCCAAGCGAACCTCGGTCCTGAGTTTGTACACCCTGTTCAGTGTGGAGGCCTCCCAACTTGCCTCCATTCCTGCTGCACAAAGCCTCGGCATAAGGTAGGTGACCAGCTCAGCAGCATCATGCTGAACGGTGTGGCTGACTCCAGGTCCCAAGCAAGGATCTCCAAGGCAATTGGGACATAACCTGAATTTGGCACATTGGGGCAACGAGCAGAGGACTGTAGAAGACGACTGAGGATCGTAGCCAAAGTCGGACGTTGCGGCCCATGGAGCTGGACCTGGAAGACAGTCCACATATAGGCCAGGAGCTTTGGATTTAGATAGCACATGTTGGTGGCATTGTGCAGAGAGAGGCATAAGACGGATTTAAGAGTAGGGATCACACTCATTCTCGTCTCCAAAGCTGACCCACCAGATTGTCGTAGTTCGGGCGGTCGCGACGAAGACGGCATCCCAGAGTGCGCCATGCTGATTGGCCAATCCACTGTTGGAGCGTGCTCCACAGCGGAGCCCCCTCCGGATGCAGGGACACAGCTACCTGGAATTGAGCCCAATCCGTGGTGACCTCGGTGGAGAGGGGGCGGATGCTTTTGAAGCGCAACAGCGTCTCCTCTGTAACCGCCTTCCGGACTTGCACGATCTGAGCCAACAAGTCCGTGGTGGGGACCGCTCTCAGGTTGGGCTCGACTTCCAGTGCCTGCTGGGTTGGGTTCCATCTCAGCACCTTCCAGTTTTGGTCGTTGTCCAAACCATCCCTTCCAAATGCTCCATCGCCGTAGGCGTCTTGCTGGTTTTCGTCAACCGCTCTTGGAGGGAAATAAGGGGCTGCTTGAACATCGCGATCTTCAGAGAGTAATTCAGTTTGTCCTGGGACTCCTCTCGCAGAGTGCGCCACTTGTCCGCTGCCTGGCACAAGACCGCGGAATCATGCTTTCCTCGCCCGTCTTGATGAAGAGGTACATCGTCATATCCTGTCGGAGCGAGGCTATGACCTGCTCCTGCCTGAGGGCAAGTTGGGTGAGCTCACCCGCCCCTCCAGCCATGTCGACCGCTGGTCCTGGGTGGGTTCGTTCTCCCATGCCTGATCGATTCCTTCGCCGAACCACTGGAGTATATGCCCACATGCGAGCCACCGGGTACATGCCCTGAGGAAGGGCTTGATTGGTCTTTCCCTTCCGCTTGCCTTTGCCCTCGGCCCTTGGATGGGTCGTGGGGGTCCAGGCGTTGCCTCTTCCCCTGTCCCGTGACTTGGGATGCAGCGCTCCCAGAGGTTGGGGCCTGCTCCTTCTTTACCCGTCCCATGTGGCCGAACGTCGAGGTCCATCTCCGTGTGGCAGGCAGGGCTGTTGCGTCGCCGCTGCGTCGAGGGTCGACCTCCGGCATTGGGGCCGGAGAGGCTCAGCGTATACATACAACAGTGATGATGGTTTGTGGTTCTAGCCAGACAGCTTGGAATGTCCCGAGAGCACTGTTTGGGGCCCGGAACTATCGTGGTTGTACCTAAAAAGGTTACGGTCCTCAGAGGTCCCAGACACCCTCGATGTATCAGAGGGTGTCATACTCAGTCCATGGCCTCGAGATCAACCACCCAGACACTTTTCTTGTGTGAGGCTTTGGCTTGCGGGTGCCTGTGGCAGTTGGATGTGGGCCAAGGACAATTCTCCTGGCAAGGTGTGCCGGAAGCGTTCGCAGCCTGAAGTGGGCCAGAAAGGGCTGGACTCGTCCGAGCGAGAAGTCGAGCCCTCCTCAAACAGGCAGGTTTCAAGCCCAAGAAGCAGACGGCACCTCCGCCGCCCATGTTGCGGGGTCCTGGAGGCATGTCGCCAGCAGAATATCGTCAGGCCGTACAGAGCCTCTATGCCGATGTTTTTCTGGCTGGAAACAGGGATGGAACAGCAGTACTCACGGCAGGAATCGCAGCATGGATTGGCCAGGTAGTGGACAAGGTTTTTAGGTCGGTCATTCTGCGTCCGTGGCCACCTCAAAACGGAGGGAGAGATGACAGGAGGATTGTCCCACTGTCTCGAACAGGCCTGTCAGGGCGACGCAGGGCAAGTAGTGGTGGTTTCCCTCCGCCTGGCCTGAGCTATGCCGTTGCCAGTTCCCTGCCCAGTAGCGCCGTGCCTGGACATACCCGAATCCAGGGCAGCGCTGGCTGCGGTCTTGAGGAGAACAAGAGTGGGGCCGTGGCGGAGACTGCGCAGTGGTAGAGGTCCTGATAACAGTCAGGCCAAGCGGCGTCAAGCTGTGCACTTGCTGGCCTGTTCTTTGGCTGCGGACTCAGCCCGGGGGCTCAGTAGGGCGCCTCGCAGGTTCTCATCCTTGACCACGGGCTCCACTGCAACTGCGACCCCCTTGCTGGCCTGAGCCTTGATCTCCGCACGGGTCGGGCGGCTTGGCGGTAAAATGCTGGCCCAGCCCAACAACCACCTAGCTGTGATCAGAGACAAAGGTGGTGGATAGAGGGTCCATCGCAGAGGGACGTCAAAGCGACGAGGGGGAGCCTCCACCAGGTGCTCTAGATCCAGAGTCAGCACAGGTCGTAGGCGGCAAAGTTGATTGTGGGGATGTTGTGCCTTGTAGCTGCGTCCGAGATCACTCACCGCTCGACAGCCAATGTCCGGCTCTGGCGAGCTGTAGAGGAAGTCACTCAGCTGTGGCGGTGGTGGATCTGCCTGGGCCTTTGCCAGTCAGGGCTGCATTCTCCGAGTGCACTGAGTGCACAGGGCCGTCTTCAGCCAACAGATGCTGCGAGGCTCCGTGGCTCTTGCCCATGGTGGGGGCAGGAGCACCGGCTCCAAAGTTGGTACTGCAGAGAGGTCACAGCTGGGTGCAGGAGTGGCGAAGGTTGTAGCGCATCACTCGGGGCACATTCAGGAGGGAGGCACTGTACTGGTAGGCTTCCGGCCTTGGCGTGTGTCCTGACAGCAGCAAGGATTGCAAAGTGTGTGCTGGTCCAGGATCGTCCTCGCAGTTCTCGCAGAACCATCGGATCGCGGTGCTTTTGGCCGCAGCTTTAGCACCAGCCACGGACGGCCTGACTAGGAGGCGGAGGAGTAGCTTTGCATGGCCACCGGGAGAGGCGGCCTCGTCCCTGCTGCAGACTTGGCTTCCGTCGAGGTAGCATCTCGGTTATTCGTGGGCACGGTGGGCATCCCGCTGCTGCCCGGCCGATCCGTACTCGAACCTGCGCCGGAGGTGTTACCTGGATCGTGTCCCCGTCGTGCCCGCGCCTGCAGACCCTGGTACTTGTGGCATAGGCTTTTGCACAAGTTTATTCACTGGCCATGGGTGAGGGCGGAGGTCTCCTCTGCTCCGAGCTCTTGTTCTTGGCGGGCGATTGACAGGTACTGGTGGAGGGGGACCAGCCGGTCGGCTCGGGCAGCTCGGTGGCGCAACCATTGGTCCTTCATCATTGTCACTCGCGAAGTCGCCTGGTGTCGGAGCTAGTCCCTCTCGGGAGCCACCGCCGTTCTGGCCTTGGGCCTTGGGCACTGACCTCCGCTTCGGAGTGGCGCCTTCGGAGAGCCGCGAGGTCCGCAGCGCCATGGTATCCTCTGCTGGGGCCAGGGCCCATGCAAGAGACGTATTTGAGCCGCTGTCAGGTGTCCATCGAGTTGATTGCGTGACTCATCCCGAAAAGAAGCTGCAGAGGCTGGGATGTCAAAGCAGCAGTTGCTTGTTCGAGGCTCCGGCCAGATAGCATCACCACAGGGCGTACAGCACTGTAAGCCAGGTGGATCAAGGCGAGGCAAGCGAACGAAGCTTCGTCCATTATGCAGCCTACAGCTGTGCTTCCTTGGAGTGTCAGAGCCTTCTAGTGAGGCGTACGCTTCCCTAGATTCGGCCCAAGGCTTACCACAAATCATGTTCAATGCAAGCTGGAGCTCAGGGGCTTAGTAGCAGTAGCAGTAGCAGT
>CAJNDV010022592.1:34270-44434 GCA_905221635.1 Symbiodinium sp. CCMP2456
GGAACTTGGGCTGTGGCGGATTAGAAAATCATTATATTCTCTAGGTTTTTTTTGATTTTGTACTGAAATCCCCCCAAAAACAAAACTTGGGAAAGGTTTGAATTTTGTTGGTGTCGCCACACCCACACACCCACGCACCCCCCACCCACCACACGCACACCACGCCCACACCCACACCCACACCCACGCCCACACCCACACCCACACCCACACACCCAGTTCTGCCTATTCACCCTTGACCATACCAAAAGAAATGCAGCAAGTGGAGCACTCACGAACAAACTTTTTGCTGCGACGAGTGGACGAGCAGTAAGTAACGGCGGAGCGCCACAGTCAAACCTTGAGAAAGTCGGAACGACTGTGGCATACGCCCCGTTGGGCCGTCGTGAGATTGTCCAAGTCGCCTAATCACCAACCGAAAACAAAACAAGCCAACCAACACGAAAGCCGGGTCCGTGGGCTTCACAGCTAATTAAAGAGAGAAAGGGCCAAGCTACCCTACGACCTATTAAGCAGAAAGAGCCGGTCCCATTCTGAATTGTTGAAAAGAAGCGATGCAACTGATACAACAAGAAACGGTCAGGTCTTAAAGCCTGCTTTGGTGCTTTGCACCGGGTGGAACACCAGAAGTTTCCACAGATGGAGCGCTGTATGCTCCGAGCAGGTCTTAGCCAGGCCGGTACGGCTTTTAAAATTCTTACTCCTGCAGAGGAGGGTTCTTCCGCTGGTTGCCGTCGAAGTCGGCTTTGCTGTGGGGAAAGCTGCGGGAGGGAGGTGCGCCACGTCGCGGTAGCTCAAATTAAAAGTCTAGGTTTCACCTTGTGAGGTACTGCTCCTGCGGGCTCGGGGTTTGATGCATCGACCTTTGGCTTGCTGCGTGGTGGTTCACCTGCCCCAGCCTCTTCCGGTCCCATGGTGCGGCGACGATCCAAGGCCACCTCGGTCGCCCGTCGTCATGTGGCCGGTATCGTTGGGACTTCTCAGTCCTGCGGAGACGGCATTCAGGACAAGTCGGGGACCTCGCTGCAGCACCGGTCGCAAAGCTGCTGAAGGTCTCGGGCTCGGTCGCGAGGATCGGAGTGGCGGAGCTTTGGTCTTTGGCTGTCCTGCGTCTGGCGGAGCGACACCACGATCTCGCCGTTGATGCTGCCGTGAACCCCGAGGTAGCTGACCTCAGTAATAGCAGTACCCATCTCCTCAGTACTTGTACCGATGGCAAACCCTGCAGTAACGAAGCCTGCGTCCACCTCGGCGCTCGCGACGTTGGGAGTATGGAAGGTCATCCTCCGAGGAGGAAACAAGACCATCATAGTAGTCCTGATGTCGTGCCACCCACTGCGGTCATAGAAGCCGTATCTCCTCGAGTCATCAGGCGGTGCGCCCTGATCCATAAGGAGGTGCGCCACTTGATGTCCCGGGACCAGTTGAAGACCTTGGCGGAGGAGTCGGCGGGGCTTTCTTCGGAGGAGGTGGTCCGCCAGCATTTGTCGCCGGACCGGCATGCCTTCCTTGCATTTGAGCCAAAACATGGTCGTCCAGGTGGCGGGTCGCCGGCGTAGTCAGCATCTGCTTAGCGCTGCCAAGCGCCTGGAATCTCTCCGTCCATTGGGCTACCCAGCTACCACTGCCGGATCGGCAGATGGAGCCTTGTCAGTGTGCTTGGCGACGGCCGCCATGCGAAAGGCGCGGAGGATGTCAGCCGCTGACGCCTGCCAATGGCACCCTTTCTTCTTATTGCGATGTGTTTGTTTCACGAGCAGGCTTTTCATTATTGTTGGCGAAACAAATATGCTGCTTTGGTTATGGCCTAGTATTTCCAGCATTGCAAGCCTTATGATGTTGATGTCCGCATGTTGATGCTTTATCACGCAGTTGGTGAATCCAGATTCGGAGCATTGCTCTTACACTTGTAATTTGCTGACACTGCAGCACCTACCATTGCAGTGCATCAGACGAAGTACACTGCAAGCATAGTTCTTTCGACCATCGCTGGTACCTTTATGTTTGCTATCGCTTGTACCTTGATACTATAGGCCTCGTCTCCTCTATGTTTCTGTTCCCCCAAGTCTTGCTAGCTGCTAGCATCGCAAGGAGGGGCTACAGATCTTGCTGCTTGCAGTGATACAACCCATTGGCTGTGCTGCCGCTTCCGACATCATTCCTAGCCGCCTCACCGGTAGTCCTCACTGGTACGACAATCCCGCAATGATTTATTAACCAGATGATTGCAATGGTGATGGAGGATGGCGACTGTGATCGTTTTGGTGCCCCCTTGGCATGGGAGACTTCAAGATGGTGTGTGATGGTGTCTCATCCTGCGGCACACAGGTTCTTTGGGATATTAGGCGTGGCCTCGCCTCGCTGACCGTCGGCGAGGTCGGTTGCTCGTGGAGTTTCGGGTGCGAAGTGCTCGATGCTGCGACTGAGATCCATCTCTTCGACTTGCAGAGCTGTTGAAGGGTTTTGGAGATGCCTGCCAGGATTGCTTAAGGCCGAAACATGAAGCGCACTTGCAGCGAACTTGTCGACAAAGTCTTCTTGGAAAGTACAGCTAGAAGATCACAAGTCACAAGCCGACGCCGAAGGGCACCGCCCGAGAATCTGGATTGCGTAAGCCGTGAGCTGCATCAGGAGCACAATCCTGGGGAACTGTTTTCAGAATGTTCGTTTCAGTACGATAGTTGCTGCTGAACGTAGATGCCCTTGAGGTGTCTGGGGCGTCTAAGGGCACCCGTGTCCCACAGCTCGACAACGGAACCAAGGCTCGCGAGGGCTCATTGCGAGGGTTTAGAACCTAGCCCGACATGGGGTTGTGCGTGCAAGTGTTTCGGGCGCCAAAGCGAAATTTCGTGATGCGGGTTTCGATGCTCGGGATCAGATATTGTTGTTCGTGATCAGAGCTTCCGTGTCGGGGGCTCGACATTGATTGATTGGTACTGTTGTGATATCGCTGATGCCATGGGCGCGGCGAGGTAGGTTCTGTGTCAGCAGAAGGCGCGGTCCGTTCGGTTGCTGAAACGAGCGCCCCGAGCTGTCTTCCCGATGCTCTGTCAGACCAGATCCGGTGCCTTAGACCGGGCTGGTGAAGCCGAAATCACCTGCGGCCTGCGCATTGTACAGTGTGTGTGTGTGTGTGCGAAGTGAAGAGGCGGGTTTCGAAAGCTCGCTGACGGCTTGGAGAAAGCCGAGCGGTTTCACAGAGGATCGCTGAGCCATGTTCTAGGTGGGCGTTTCGCCTATGGAGTACAGAGGGTAAACATGATTCGCATCAGTGACTTTCGGTCCCGAGCATGTGCTGATCAACAGCTGACCGGAATATAGGTTTGAGACCTGAGACCTTCTTGGAGCTGTGCCCTTAGTTTCGAGACGTCGCCCAAGTTCTTGGAGCTGAGAGACCCAGCAGGCACTCGCCGCTGCAGAACATCTGGCACCAGGCACATGCCAGGAGGCCCTTGAAAGTCCGGGGCTCTTACACTTCGCGCCGTTTCTTTTCAAGAGATAGGAGGCTTTCGGATCCATTCGCTTGTGGTAAGCAGGCGTGGGTACGGCCCGAGTCAGAAGAGCGTAACTTGAAATGAGTGGCTGGCAAGCTTTCGCCAGACTCATCACAGCCTAAACCTTGAAGTCCGGCAGCGACGGACCACATCAGCCTCCGTAAGGTCTCCGAAAGCAGAATCAGAAGCCTAAGCCCCGGATGGCAGGTTGTGGAACTGCTAACGAGTGCGGCTAGTGAGCCCAGCCATGGCTCACGGACACAAAGTTGCAGATGTTGCAGGCTTTGTTTCTGTGACTTTGGAGGGTGCTCTTCGGGTTTGGGGCAAGACAAGTCTTTGAGCTACGGACTCGGACGGTTGTTTCGTTGTGGATTTAGGCCGCGCTTTCTCACTGCTCAGTACTGACCCTGTTGTGCTCTTTGACTCCGTATGGCAAGCTTCATGTGCTGCTTTCAAGGCTCCATTTTCCCCCGGACCTGCAGCTGGATGTTGTAGGCCAGCGTTTCTGGAAGACACGAGCCTCACGGCGCTGCTCCCTAGGACCTAGGAGGACGAGGAGCGGCAAAGAGGTGACTACAAGGCAAAGGAGTCCTAAAGGAAACTTTGGGTTCACTGAGGAAGGCATGGGCAGCAAGGGTCGCACTGGCGACAGAAATCCTGCAGACTGAGTTTGTTTTGTTGACTTGAGCCGATTTCGGCTGTGCAGGCCCGCAGAAGCAGACTTTGCGAGAATTGGCCAAGGAGTTTCACCGAGTTGCTAAAGCCCAAGAGTAGAAAGCTGTATACATAATTACATGATGCATACATGCACATGTAGGTGGCCATGGGAACAGAGGGAATCAAGACTTGGACATCAACGACATTGTTGCTCACCTCCCTAACGACCACCGCATACGAAGATCCTTGCTTGGTTCGGTGCATTGTGCAGACAGAAAATCCGAACGAGGCACACAAGTCAAGACAGACTTAGGGCGAGTGGCTCGTAGCCAGTCCTGTAGCTGCCGCGCGCTTTACTCAGATGGTGCTGAGTCTCGCTTTTGCCGCTCTTGTGGTGGCTCGCCGGCATTCGATCAGGGTCGCCGAGCGCACGGGAGCCAGCCTCTGCCCAACCCATCTCATCACCTTACTGCAGAGGGCGAAGATGTGACTTGTGCATACAGTGATTCCTGGGATACGGAAAGGAGGGTGACACTGCTGATCTTGTCCGCCGCTTTGGTTCAAGGCCAGCTTAGGCCATCCGGAGCCCCAAAGGGGCAAGCCGGTGCCACAAAGGGATGAAATCATTCTGCTCCGGATGAAAGCAGCAATCGCGAAAGGCAGCTTCTCCGTAGGTACACGTTATTTTCATTTGTTCTTCAAACAGAGGTTTAACCCAACACAAAAAGACCTGACCTCCATCAATCCTCACTGCTCAGCCTTCAGCCTCGCATTGAGAAGTACAGGCACTGTGCCACAAAACATTATAGTACCAGCTGCTGAGAGGAATGGATGCATTGGGCGACGGGGATGCCGAAAAGATGTGCGAAGACGGGCTCTTCCGCGCCGCTGCTGCCCCTGTGGCCCTTGGACAGGGAGTATCATCGTGTAGGATGCAGTAGGTTTAGGTCTCTTTGGGAATTCCAGCCTAGGTACTTGTGGCATGTTCCGGTTGAGTAGTTTTTTTCTAACAGGGTGTTCCGGTTTCGTGGCGGTCTTCCGTCGGACGTAGCCGAGGTCATGTCGGGATGCGGCGCTGTGTTTGGAAGAGGCATGACCGGCTTGAGCTTGATGCTTGCTCGTCCCTTGTCCCTTGTGGCCTCAGGCTTGGACGATCTTGAGTCCGAGGCTGAGCGCGCCCAGGTGCGGGAGGCCTGCGCGTGCGCCTTCAGAGAACGTGAGAAGGTCGGGCCGGCAAAAGGGTCTCCGCACGAGTGGTAGAGTCGAGAGTTTGATGTGCATGCTGAGGTAAGACAGGTGGATGTCTTCATCAGCCACAACTGGGGAGCACGGCGATGGGTGAAGTTTTTGGCCATGTGCTTCTTCTTGAACCTTGGCATGGCAGTCAAGGCGACCTTGTCCTCCGCGCTCATTGTCGCAGCTTGTATGCTGCTCGCGGCTGGCTCTGTGACTGGCTTGGGTGGCGATCCTCTGGTTATGCCTTTGCTGGGCTACTTGCCCATGTCCATCTTTTTCCTCGTATTCTTCTTTGGCCAAACGATAACAGGCGGGCGCTGGTCGCCAACTCTGTGGCTAGACAAGTTATGTGTTCTGCAGACCGACGAGTGCATGAAAGCCAAAGCTATTTCCGCCTTCCCAGTGTTCCTTGCTCATTCCAAGCAGATGCTCGTCCTTTGGGATGATGATTACTTTGAGCGAATGTGGTGTCACTTGTCCTGACAGAGCTTTACAGACGACGCCAAAAGCGGGTACATCCGGGTACGCTGAGTGGCCTTAGACACCAAGCAAAGCCACGCCCGTCGTGCTCAATGTTTCATCACACCCACATAGCAAAACGTCACAGTAGCTGCCGGCTTTGATGATGTCTAAGTCAAAGGCGCTGCAGTTTGACCATAGTGTCTGAGGCAATTTGGAGCTAGCTACCTTCACCGGATTCTCTGCGCAACGAACTCAGAAAGTTGAGTTCGTCCCGATGTGGTTAGCACCCTGGCTGCTGGCATTTATCCTCACGGACTTAGTGAGCGTTTCCGCCCTGCGAGTCATCTCGAACATCATCTCGGATGCTTGGTGGCAAGTGAGGTGCCGAAGCGCTTGGTTCCAATTTAGGCCAGTGCTTGGCTGCATCCTATGCTCTGCCAGGAACCCTCTGTCGTTTCTGAAGGCTTTGCCGCCTGCGACTACCTGTTGATGCACACCCTCGGCACTGATTCTGCCGAAGCGCATTTTTTCGTGTACTATGTGATGATATGCGTCGTGAGCTGTGTCTCGTATTACCTCACAGCCATCCCTGCAGTCGTTGCTGTTCTCAGCAAGATGAGAAAGCACAGCTTCATGCTGGAACAAATGGCTGATTTCGATATCCGGGCGGCCAAATGCACCTTAGAATCGGATCGACGTCTCGTTGAGAAGCGGATTGGTGAGCTGCTCGCGCGTCAAAAAGCTGCCGTAATAGACAATGGAAGTGGTGGCTTGAACACATGTTTAATGATGGACCAGAATATGGAGCCACTCGATTGCTTCAATGCTTACGTGAGGGGCCCCCTCAAGCAGGCGGTGCTTGAGAAGATCGGGGATGGCATGCATGTGCCTTATCATCTTTGCTTGGTGGCATCCCTTCCCATGGCGCTGTTCTCTCTGGTGGACCTGCTGAGCTGCAGTGACGTTTCCTGCCAAATGCAAGCACACGAGCTGGATCTGTCTGTGCAGGGATACATGGGAGGTCTCGCCAGCTTCTGGCTCTTGAACGACCTGATGATATACCCAATTGCACAACCGATCTTGTTTCGTGTGCTCAGCCGCGTTTGCTGTGCTTGGGAGCGCCTGTCTACCAGAATCACGCTCGGACTCCTCACTGCCATCATCTTGTACACATACATCTTCCTCTGCAGTGGGGTGCTGCTCGCTCTGTCGCCCTTCTCAGTGGCAGCAGTGTTCTTTCTCTTATTGTCGGACTTGGATGTAAGAGTTGCTCTACTCGTACTTCGTGTTCCCAGCCTTTTCTGAGAGCAATAATTTCAGTTCCAGCCGGCAATTGCTTCTGAAGTACGATCGAGCTGCTGGCTGTTTTTCAGGGGATACCGGGAAGATTATGAGCCCACGCACGCACCGTCTAAGCTGCAGTGAGTCTGGACAGGTCACTCACTTTCAGCATGTGGGAGAGGTATCAGCGCGGAAGTATAAGTAGGGTTCTGTCAGGATCGTGGTTTCTTCGCAAACCCTTCGAAGCTGCTGGCTGGTTCCACTGCTGCTCTTCATCCTTTTCTTGGTCTGCCAGCTGTGGGCCTCTTGGATTTTGGCTTAGGAGGTTTTTTCTCAGGTGGACCAAACACCATGATCTTTGATGATGGCTTGGGCATAGTGTCTTAGGTCCAGCGTGCACAGTCGGAGCGTATAGTCATCTTGCAACCATCAAGAGTTCCTGCTTAGTAGCTTAGTCAGTATCTCTGCGATGGGTGCCGAGGTGACTTTCCGTGTGCCCCTGCAGCTGCATCAAGAAATACGTCGTGTTTCAGCTGTGTATTTTTGCCGTTGAGGGCTCAGGGTTTAGGGTGTAGAGGCACACAATCCTAGTATGCCAGGGTATGCCTATGGAAGTTCACAGCCCGCTTTGGAAGCAACACGGTAATAAACAGTAGCCAATAGTAGATGCTATTGGAAGTTGTCGTCTTGGTTGTTGTTTACAGGTCTGGGAAGAGGATACAACGGACTGCCAGTAGAAACCAGGGATCAGTATTCGGTGCAGTACACAGGCGTAGACACCGGCAACACATTCCGTGTCTGTCTATCCCTCTTTTCGTCGAAGTTAACTCTGCGCTTGCTTCGATCTTTATTCCACTCGATCTGAGCCAGAAAACCGGGCTCGCGATACGGCAGTTAGACTTTCCATGGTTTCTTCCTTTTTTACAAGACACTGCCTAGCCGGGCCTCGAGAACCCGAATAGTTCCCTCTGCACTCTCGGCAGCAAATCCGAGAAAACAGAGCCAGCATATAAACTGCGGCCGTGTTCACAAACCTCATGCAACGTTTTGCATGAGGAGCTCCTACACGCCAGCACTCTCTCCGGGCCTATATTTCCGTAATCCTGGAAACATGAGCCCGAAGTAGACCCATTAAGTATTAAACAATCCGACCATCTACCCCTATGTGAAAGCACACTCTGCAACAATCTTTAAAGTGATCCGAATGGTAGTCTCGCGTGCGAAATCGAATAAAGCAGCGCAGCTGCGGTGCCGATACAATCCCGCCCCAGTTGACGTCAATCTTGGTAGTCCGAACCATTTGCGTCTCTAGAGCACACGTGCCCCCCGACACCCACACCCATGCGCACACACACACACACACACCACACACCGCACACCACACACCGCACACCACACACCACATGCAACACCCAACACCCAACACCCAACACCCAGCACTCAGCACACAACACACAACACACACCACACACCACACGCAACACGCAACACACAACACACACACACACACACTCGTGCAATCCTCCGTCTGACTTGCTTGCCGTGAAATGTAAGTCTACTCCAGAGGTAAAGATCTTTAGCCACGAAGGCGGTTAAAAGCTTTTACACCAACATTCACTTCGACATGCCAGCTTTGTGGCTTGGCCTGGTTGCCGTTGCAAAAGCAGGTACATAACCAGGCGTCCTTGGTGAAATCTTCCGGACACTGGAGAGCTTTGGTAGATGGAGCTCCACAGGCCGGCTCCAGCTCCCTGCTCTATATTGCATGCCGTCTGTCCCTTGCTGACAGGGTCACACAGGCAGCGACTAAGGCGACTATGTGAAAGCTACAATTACAACTGATGTACATCGCAGTGAATGCGAGTGAGACGACATTGGCGATTCACTTCATCTCAGAATGAGAACACGAGGTTTTGTAGTCGTGGTGCGTGACGAGCAATTGAACCGGCGGATTGACAGCAAACTCCGTGACTGAGGTTAAAAATTACACGTGCCTTCCATTTTGGCCCAGCTTCAAAGTATGATGAGGTCTATACTTTCGTGTCAATCCATGCACTCGAATAGCGATGATCTTCTTCGCCGCATCGACAGTGATTATGATCACCTCTATTTGAGATGGACAAACACCTCTTGTTGGCTGCATGAGATAATCATCAGGAAGAATGATCTGCAGACGGGCAGCGCAGGCAGCAACCCGGACAAACCGATATAAGTTTGTGCTTCAAACCGCAGACCTTATAGAACAACATTTGACAAGGACGACGGGGTCCTTCTCCCCCCTCCCCCGTGTCCCCAGGGCCCCACTGATGCGGCTGATGGGCCGCTGATGCTCATGATGAGCGCCCTTTGATGGCTCCCCATGGCTACGAGGCTCGGATCCACAGGGCGCGCGTGCTCGGGACCGAGCGCTGCCCGATTCTAGGGGCTGCGCCCACCGGCGGGCAGCGCAGGTAGAGGCCTGGAGCAAGGCCACGCA
This sequence comes from Symbiodinium sp. CCMP2456, assembly GCA_905221635.1. Taxonomy (NCBI): domain Eukaryota; class Dinophyceae; order Suessiales; family Symbiodiniaceae; genus Symbiodinium; species Symbiodinium sp. CCMP2456. The sequence goes on from CAJNDV010022592.1 coordinate 43,877, forward strand.
CCCCCCTTCCGCCGAACCCGCTGATGCTGATGATGCGCCGTCCTTGGAGGGCTTCCACAACCCATTCGGCGGCACGCGCCTTTTGCTCAAGCAAAGCTAGCAAGGCCACCACTCGCCTGAGGCTCGGGTCCGCAGGGTGCACACGCTCGGTTTAATGGCTGCAGCCGCCAAGGGTGGGGGCAAATGGGGCAATGGAAGCGGGCTGAGGGCGGTGGAAGCGGCGGTCGACCAGCAGGCCGAAAACCGTATAAATTCACAAAAACAAAAACCTCGAATACAGTCTCAAGTGTCGCCATCCCTGTGATTCTTGCAAGTTTTGTATATGGGTCGAACCGAAAACCAACAAACACCCGGAAACATTCCATGATCCAATTCTCAGGACACTGTGGAGAGCTTTGAAGTTAAATGGAGCTCCATAGACCTGCTCCATCCCCCTGCTCTATACTGCATGCAGTTTGTCCCTTGGTCACAGGGTTTCCCACACACATGTATACGAACATATATATATATATATGTGAATATATATATATATATGTATGTATATGTATGTGTGTGTAT